>JANIPM010000231.1:35006188-35018173 GCA_027478405.1 Erythroxylum cassinoides
TGTTTGTATGCTTCGGTTAAAGAACCTTAAAAATATTTTTGTGTGATAAAAATGTGTTACTTTGATGAATGAAGCATGTCAAAATGATTTTGATCGAATTAATATTTTTGGAAAAAATTTTAGATGTCAAAATTTTCTTTTTTAGCATCTCAATACTGTTTCGGTTATCTTGATAATTTTTTGGTGATTCCAAAATTATTTTGATGAACTTTTGGAATGATGATTTGATGTTCTGGATATTTTGAAAATTAATTTTGAATTAATTTAAGTAGAGCATTATTTTCTAGTAAGACTAGAAATTGACATGTGACAAAATTAAAATGTTTAATTTTGACATCAAATAATCAATTTTAATGTGAATTAATTTTGAATTAATTTGTAGAATTAAGAGTTTAATTTAATTTGATTAATATTAAATTCTAAACTGAAATGACATACAAGATTAAGTTTAGTCAAGATAACAATTAGGAAGAAATTCAATTCAAGAGTTGAATCAACTTAAAAAATGTAGGATCCATAACTTGTCACAACCAAATTTGTTGTGTTTAATACTATGCATTAGAGGATGCATGTTAGGAGTATGTGTGGGCTTGCATGATGGATGGTTATGGAGTTAACCCCAATATGATTGGAGTGTCCATATCATGTCATATAGTTATAGTGACTATATATATGTGTGATATATACAAGACCTTTCTAGTTAGATGAGACCAAAGTAGAAATCCTTCACTTAGAATATTAAAACTAACACCTTCCATTAATATGGTGAGAACTAGAATTTTTTTAGAGTTAAGGTTACTGGGCAAACCTAAGCCCACTCTACACGAATATGTTTGTTATATGGAAATATAGTTTCCGGATTAATGGGTCGATTTTTAACTCGAAATGTTGATTTATTGGGCAAACTCAAGGTCAACGTGGATAGAAGCAAAGTTAGGTAGTACACATTCTATATACATATATCAAGAGTTGATAGCCCAATATGTATGCACACATTAACAGTTGATAGCCCTAGATGTAATAGTTGCATTATAAATGCAATTGGTATGACTGATACCTACCTATTGACCTATAGTGGCTTGTTGAGCAAACCCAAGGTCATTCATAAAGATATTGGATATCGACCCACTAATAGAACTTCTATGCAAATTCTCTTAGATTCATATTGAGGGTTATGGATTCGCAAGAAAATAATGGGAGCCATGCTGTATGTTATTAAAGTCCTAATTAACTTGCATTTACGTACAATCTAACACCATTTACCTCTTTGAACTTAGGTTGCAAGAATCGAAACCATGACCACTAGTGTGAACCTACGCTCACTTATAGAAACCAATAAGTTGACCTGACCCAACTTCCTAGACTGGCTTAGGAACTTGAGAATAGTACTCAAGTCGGAAAAACTATGCTACGTCTTAGAAGACTGACTTCCCGATCCGCCTGTTGCTGATGCCTCTGATAGTGATTAGAAGGCATACAGAAAGCATCTCGATTATAGTGAGATAGCTAGTTGCATAATGCTGGCCACCAAGTCACCAAAATTGCAAAAGCAGCATGAGGCTATAAATGCTCATACCATAGTTTATCATCTGAGAGAGTTGATTGATGAGCAAGCTAGGTCTGAAAGGTTCGAGACCTTAAGGTTGCTCTTCCGCTCCAAAATGGTTGAGGGGGCATCTCTAGTGCAATATGCACTGAAGATGAATTGAGAGGTTGACTCCTTGGGTTTCCTGATGGATCATGAATTACGTATAGACTTAATTCTTACTAGTTTGACTGACAATTATTCATAATTTATGCTTAACTATAGGATGAACTAGATATCCACCACGATTCCTAAATTAATCAACTTGGTTAAAACAGTTGAGCCATCTGTCAGGTAGGACAATAAGGCAGTGATGCTGGTAGACTTTCTAGTTCAAGGAGGAAGAACCAAAAGAAGAAGAAGTCCATAAGGCCTAAGGGAGGTGTGGTCAAGAAGAAAGCTAAGGAGATTTCCCCAAAGGAAACATACTTCTACTATGGCAAGGATGGCCATTAGAAGAGGAGCTGTAAAGGCTATCTGGAGTCACTGAAATAGAAGAAGGCATTAGATACCCCATCTACTTCAGGTATATTTGTTATTGATATTAATACTATTTCTAATAATAACTTATGGGTATTGGATACCGGTTGTGGTTTATATATATGTACTGATGTTCAGGACCTCAGGAATAGTAAACAACTTAACAGGGGAGAGTTAGACCTACGTATGGGAAATTAAGTAAGAGTTAATGCATTAGCCATAATAACTTATGTATTGACATTCCCTAGTGGGCTTGTAATATAATTAAATGATTTTTTAATGTACCTGTATTGACTAAGAATACTATTTTAGTTTGTAGTCTTAATAAAGTTGGTTTCCATTTAAATTTTAGTAATAATGGTTATTCTATTAGTTTGAATGGAATTCTGTGTGCTATGGGTACATTATGCAATGAAATATACATATTAGATATGTCCAATCCAGTTTTAGATATCAAAGACAATAAAAGACAAAAATGGGATAATGTGAAATCTTCGTACTTATGGCATTGTCACCTTGGCTATTTAAGTGACAGACACATGACTAAACTATATAAGTGTGGTAGTTTAGGGTCATTTGACTATGAATCATATGACACATGTGAATTTGTTTATTAGGCAAGATGACAAAGTTAACCTTTAAGGGAAAGGGTGAACAAACTACTAGGCTATTGGACTTAATACATTTAGATGTATGTAGTCCGATGTCCATACATGCAAAAGTTGGTTTCATATACTTTATTACCTTTATAAATGATTATTCATGATATAGGTATGTATATCTTATGAGATACAAATCTGAGGCTTTTGAAAAGTTCAAAGAATTTAGAAATGAAGTAGAGAAATAGCTAAGCAGAAGTATTAAAAACTTTGATCAGATGAAGGTGGTGAATATTTAAGCTAAAAGTTTCTAAATTATCTCAAAGATAATGGGATAGCATCCCAGTGGACTTCACCTTACATTGCAACACAATGGTGTTGTAGAAAGGAGAAACTGAACATTATTGGACTTGGTAAGGTCAATGATGGGCTTAGCAGATATGCCAAAATCCTTTTGAAGATAGACACTCGAGACGACTATTTATGTGTTAACATAGTCCCTTCAAATTTAGTTGACGTTACTCCATTTGAGATGTGGACTACCAAGAAACCCTATCTTTTTTGGGGTTATCTGGTTTATATGAAGCGGATTCAGTCAAATAAGTTAGAAACTAAATTTGACAAGTTTCCATTTGTAGGATATCCTAAAGAAATAATAGGATATCAGTTCTACAATGTTTTGAAACAAAAGGTATTTATTTCAAAGCATGTTGTCCTTTTAGAGAAATAGTTTCTTCTAAAAGAAGATAGTAGGAGCAAAATTGAACTTGTGGAAGTTTAAGATGCTCAAATAAAGGCATATCATCTTCCTGAACCTGAGACTATTGTTCATAATGATAAAACAATAGTTTAACCTTCTAACAAACGAGAAGTTTATAGGTCAAGTAGGATATGTCATGTTCCAAAGAGATATGGATTTCTCATAAGTGAACATAATGAGGTATTTCTCATAGAAGAAAATGAGCCTACTACCTATGAAGAAGTCCTAAAGAGTTCAGAGTTTGACAAATGATTTCAAGTCATACAATCCGAAATGAATTCCATGTATGAAAACCATGTATGGACTTTTGTTGACCTACCCAAAGGGATAAAACTTATAGGGTGCAAATGGGTTTTCAAGAAGAAAACTGATATGGAGGGTAATGCACTTACCTATAAAGCTAGGCTTGTAGCTAAAGGTTATCATCAAAGACAAGGAGATGATTATGATGAAACATTTAACTTGGTAGCCATGCTTGAACCCATTAAGATAGTCCTATCCATTGCTACTAATTATGATTATGAGATATGGAAAATAGATGTGAAAGCAACTTTCCTTAATGGAAACCTAAATGAGGATGTGTGCATGACATAACTCAATGGTTTCATATCTAAATATGGTGAAAAGGTATGCAAGCTTCAAAAATCCATTTATGGATTGAAGCAAGCATCCAAAAGTTGGAATATCCAATTGATAAGACAATCAAAGAGTTTCGTTTCTTGCAAAATCTAGATGAACCTTGTGTGTATAAAAAGGTAAGTGGGAGTGCAATTGTATTCCTTTTGTTGTATTTAGATGATATACTACTAATAGGAAACGATGTCTCAGTTTTACAATCATTCAAGATTTGATTGTCCAAAATTTTTTCCATGAAAGACTTGGAGAAGCAACTTATATTTTGGGGATAAGAATCTATAAAGATAGATTTAAGAAGTTGCTTGGTCTTTCTCAGTCTACATACATAGACAAGATACTAAAGAGGTTTAGTATAGAGCAGTATAAGAGAGGTTACTTCCCATGATGCATAGGATTACACTCTCGAAATCTATGTGTCCAAAGACATAAGATGAGAGGACTTGTATGAATTTGATCCCTAATGCTTAGATTATAAGATCAATCATGTATGCTAGTTATGTACGAGACCTAATGTATCATATGCTCTAAATGTTACAAGAAGATACCAGTCAGATCCTGGTGAGGGTTATTAGGTGGTTGTCAAGAATATCCTTAAGTAATTGAGAAGAACTAAGGATGTATTATTGGTATGTGGAGAAGGAGATCTTGTTGTGAGAGGGTATACAAATTACAGTTTTCAATCTGACAAGGATCACTCCAAATCCTAGTGAGGATATATTTTTACACTGAATGGTGGAGCAGTCAGTTGGAAGAGTTCCAAACAAGAGATAACTGCAGATTCAACAACTGAAGCAGAGTACATTGCCACTTTAGAAGCAGCAAAGGAACCAGTTTGGATCAAGAAGTTCATTATAGAACTTGGAATGACTCCTAGCATTGTTGACCCAGTACAATTGCATTGTGGCAACAATGGTTGTATAGCACGAGCAAAGGAACTAAGGTCTCATAAAACATCTAAACATGTACTCAACCGATACCATTTGATTAGAGAAAACAATGGTAGAAATGATGTCAAAATAGAGACAGTGCACACTGATCATAATATTGCTGATCCTTTGACCAAGCCAATTTCCAAAAAGAGATATGATTCTCATGTACTTGCCTATGGTATTAGATACAAATACGATTGACTTTAGTGAAAGTGGGAGGTTATTAGAGAAGTGCTCAAAAGGCAATCGCCTTGAGCACTCATTGTACAAATCTTTATGATTAATAAAAAGACATTTTCGTTAATTTGATGTTCATATTCTTTATGAATTGGTATTGATCTTAAATCAAATTAATGATGTCCTTGATACATTACGTGGCATGAAGGCAATCATAATGAGATCCTGGTAATGAGATTCCTATAATGTGTAATTATGTTAGTGTCTAAATTATCCCTAGTCATAGGATTAATGAGATGGGACATTATTAATCCAGATAGACTAGCACACATTATACTCCTTGATTAGATCAAGTAGTGAATCTCATAAGTTGTAAGCATGAGTTGTTTAGAGTTAACATGTGACTGCTTACTAAGAGTAGTAAGAATATTGAATGACCTGCTATGAGACCATTATATGGATAATCTATTCTCGTGTTAGCGTTATTACTCGGGAATCTCTAGACAGACAGGACATGTCATAAAGATAGTCTTCAGTGACATATCCAATTGAGAAATGAGCCTAGGGGATAAGAACTAACATCACCTGGTCTAGATGTGACGTAGTCAGTCTAGTAGGGGTTAACACTTTAACCATACTCTAAACCAAGTGGGGTGTAGAATAGTGAAAGGACGAATTGTACGGGAACATTATCTATGAAAGAGTTAGTAGTCAAACCACTAACTTTCCAATCAATTAGGGGCCATGTTGTGTTGCTAAATACTGCTCATGACTTGTTTGAATTAAGTATTAAATCAAGTAGCCAATATACCCTGGAACTTAATGGTTCACAGACATTGGAGATGCGAAAATGAGTAAAATGGTTTTGGATGGATTCAAGATATGACAAATGCATGAATAAGCTACAAAAGGGTGGTATTTTAGGGTCATTTGATTGTGAATAGTATGACACATGTGAATCTTGCTTATTAGGTAAGATGACAAAATTACCCTTTAATAAGCAAGATGACAAAATTACCCTTTAGAGAAGGGGTGAATGTTTTCATATTAAATTAAGTGGGATTAAGGGTCACTTAATTCTCACTAACTCTCCATTGATGTTGGGGGTTAAAGGGAGGCCAAAGGGTGTCAAAGACACTCCATTTTTGTGCAAAAGTTGTAAGAAAACAACGTGTCTTTTTGTGAATTGTTCACCATCTTCTAACATACTCTCTCAAAGAATACCACAAAGCTAGCAATTTGTGTGTGTTATAGCCATTCTTCCTAAGAGGTTTCAGGATTCTTTCTTCATGTGGACGTCATTAAAGACATCCTCCTTTGGTCATTATGGTTTACAAAAACTCAATGAGGTGAAGACAATGAAGAACAAAGGAGATTGTAAGGTACACATCTTAAGTTCATGTTTTGTTTTATTAAATATAATGACACATGTTTGATTATGTATTTTGTAGGTTTTGTTATTTTCCAATGCGTATTATGATAGTTGATGCATGTGATGGATGATCGAAACCCAACAGTAGGAGGATAGGTAAAAATAAGTTGGAAGGTTCTCAAATTCCTCTTTAATATCTATTTTGTTATAGAGTATTAGGGGTTTTAATTACTCTTTTAAGCAATGTTCTATTGTAGATTTCGTATTAGAGAAAAAACTTGTTGTTTTATATATTTTGGAGACTAAAATAAAGGTTGAAATAAGGCATGAAAGACTAAAATTTTTGGGTGTAAGTTGTAAGTTCATCACTAATCATTTCTACCATTTTAATGGTACGAGAATTGTATCCTATTATTTTATCGAAGTGCAAAATTCCAATATCAAAATGTCTAGTCAGTTGATACATTTTTCTGGTGACTAATCTTAGATTCTTTTACATGTTGAGTTAGCTATTATATATGCCACTAACTTTTCTTTTTAGAGAACTAAACTATGGGAAGACTTAAGGAGGATTCATAGCAATATATACAAGCCTTTGATCATAAAGGGAGATTATAATTGTTTCCTTCACTTAAATGAAGCTTAAGGATCCAGTTTTAATTAAAAAAATTTACTAAGCAGCTAAGTCATCTTGTTAATAAGATTGGAATTGTAGAGTTAAATTATGTGGAATAGGTTCATGATTGTGGCAATAAATGATTAGGTGATTGGTTATTTTGGAAAGACTTAATAGAGTGATGGTAAACTAGGAGTCACTTAATAGTTTCCCTATAGTTTCACCAATTTTAGACCTTATCTTTGCTCAAACCACTATTTCATTGAGTTTCTTCAACTAAATACTTACTTCTCACTTAAAACACCTTCCTAGTTTCTAAAATTTTTCTTAAGTTAGAAAATTTTAGTGAGGTGGTAAGGAATGGTATGGGGATTTTTGTTCTTAGTTATAAAAGCTACCAACTTTTGAGGAATCTGTAAGCAATAAAAGAGGGAAATAAAGCTCACCAAAGGAAAGCCTATCCTAATATTGAGATTGAGCTCATATCAACTAAGAAAAATCTTACATTAACAAAAGAAAAATGCTATATAGACCCTCATAATTTGAAATTAAGGTCTATTGAAACTCATTCACTCAATAGATACACCTCATCACTTTAGTGGCATAACTCCTTTCTTAAGCAAAAGGTAAGGGTCAACTGGCTTTAAAGGGTCTAAGCCTTAATGGATATGGATGGACAACTATGTAAAGACCATATGGATAGGGATTATTACATTAAACTACTTCTAGAATCTTTTGGGGCAAAGCTCTACCAAATATCTAGCTATGGATAATCTATCATATTTCATTGATTCTCATCTTGATCAAATCACAAAAGATAATTTGTGCTTTCCTTTCAAAAATTAGAAATTAAAGAAGCTCTATTTAGTCTTAATCATAATAAATCACTAAGGCTAGATGGATACAGTTCTTTCTTCTTTAAAAAAATATAGGATCAGATTAGAGGATTAGTTATAGATACAGTTCAAGAATTTTTATATTCCAAAAAATGCTTAGGAAGCATAGTAGTGCTCATATATGCCTTGTACCTATGAAGAAAAACCTAATGGTAGATTTGTTGTCTTATATCATGTTTTAAAATAGTGCACGTGGTAATCTCTAAACATTTAGTAGGTGGATTAAAGGTAGTGCTCCATGTAATCAATCCCATATAGGGTGCCCTTATAATAGGCAAAACAATTGGTAACATTTTATGTTAGTCTAAGAATTTTTCAAGTACTATGACACTAAAGCTTCCATATAAGGTTATATGGATTACAAATTTATCTTCAATGATATGAGGGCCTTTGGGTTCCATAACACTTTTATTAATTATATTAAACGTTATGTTACCACTAGCTTTTTTAGTAAACTAATGAATGGCTTGCTTTGTAAGTTCTTCCATAGTGCTAAGGGATTAAAGCAATGAGACCCTTTGTCCATTTATCTTTTCTTAATTGTTATGGAAATTCTCATAAGATTAATTACTTGGAAGATAAAATGTCTCTGGATCTTTCAATTTCACCATCATTCTAAGGAACTCAAAATTATTAATTTAGCTTTTAAGAATGATCTAATATTATTTTATGGTGTAGATCCTCTCTCTTTGAATCAATTGGTTAATTCCCTTAATTAGTTTTCTAAAATATGTGGCCTCACTGTTAATGATGAGAAAAACAAGATCTATATCTCTTTTAATGTTCTTAATGGAGCTATCTTAAACATTATTTCTAGTCTTAACATCCACCAAGCTCCTTTCAAATACTTAGGGGTACCTATAACTATAAAGAGCAAGGTATATAGATTGTTTACCTCTGATTGAATATGTTAAAGATAGAATCAATTCTTAGTGAAATATATTTCTCTTCATTCTTGACATATTGCAATTAATTTCTTCTATCTTCATAAACATTCATATTCATTAGATCTCTCTTTTTTTTTCTCCCAAGAATGCTTACTAAGGAGATAGGGAAATTGAGTAAGAACTATCTCTATTAAGGGGTTATTGATAATTTTATAAATGCTAAGGTTAAATGGCTTAACTTATGCACACTAAACTAGGAAGGTGGGATGGGAATTGTCTCTGTTTATACTATATGAAATGAAAAAACAACCCTTGTAAAAAATGATGAGGAAAATAGGGACTTCATTAACAACCATATGCCCCTGAATGTTTTCTCCAAGTTGAGATGCATAATAGGGCAATTTATAATAAAACACAAAATGCTCCTCCTTTTTTTTCTCCTTATCAACTTTTTTAAAATATTTATTCCATCCATCTTTTATATCCACCTTCCTCTATCGTACAAGCTTCCCCATTGTCTACTTTCTTAGTGTTCTTGTTATTGTTAGTGGTGTCTCCTTTCTCCTCCTTTTCCTTTCTTTTCAGGTTGGTTTTTTCCTCTGTAGTTGACAGATTACATATTTTTGTTCACATTTCTCTTTTAGTTCTTGTTTAAATATCCTTCTCCTTCTTTCCATGCTCCTCCTTCTCCTCCCAAGTATGGAGAGTCTTTTTCATCACTTTATATTTTTTATTTCCCACCTAAGTCTATCTTTTACCATTTATGGTAACTAACTTTTGAACCTTTCCAAATTTATTATTGTAATTGTCCATTTTGAGTATGTTTATAGGGAAAAGAACACTCTAGTCTCAACCCTTACTCCTAGTGAGTTCCCCCACCTACCCTCTTTCTTTAGGCTTTTTTTAGGCTATGGACAACCACTGATCTAATTTTTGGAATGAGAATTCTTCTCCGACCATTAGCTCTCAAAGGAGCTAGAAATAGTGTTGAAGACCCTAAGGATTCCTCTTTACATTACTTCCCACCAAAGATAGAAGATGGAATAGCCATTTTTATGTTAAAGATAAAGGTTCTGAGGGCTAGAGTTATTATATGGGAAGCATTTCTAGTTGGCTTCTTCTTTCAAGCTATTTCAAGTTGGGCAAACAAACTTTAGATGAATAAAGGGTTGGTAGATGTTCTTATCTCTGAAGAAAGCTTGATCCTTTTTTCCTTTTCAAGTTAAAATAAGGCCTTCAAAGTGTTAGAGGAGAGTCTTTGGCAATTTGGATAGCACCCTATATTCCTGCAAATATAGAAACCATGTATAAATTTAAACATGATCAAACATGAAAGCATAAGAATATGGGTGAATATTCATAGTGTTTTTCTAGAACATTGGACCATATAGGGATGGAGTTTACCTGCTAGCTTCATTGGTAAGCTTTTGTGCATGGATAAGAATATAACCAAGAGGAGGAGTTATTTAAGGAGCTTCCCAGTTCTAATCCTATTATGAGATTAAGCTAAAATAAATCCCTTTATCAAGATTTAATTTTGGTTACTTATAATTGAAAACCTTCCCTCAAGATGAAAGGGAATTAATGAAAACCTTTAAGGAAACTTTTCAAAAGGGATGATTATTATGAAGTAATAAGGTTAGAGTCAAGTGTAGAGGGATTGGGGCTTGTGAGGGAGCAAGTGTCAGATGGTGAGGAAGATGTGTTTCAAACCAATAAATATTTGAACCAATTAGAGATGCAAGAGCTCATTCATGAGAAGAAAAATATTTAGCTCAATGAAGGGAATCAAAATTCTCTTGAAGGTTTACTTGATAGTAATGTTATAATGATTAACTCTGGGGGCATGAGGAAGTATTTACAGATTCCTTGCCTGTCAAGGTTCCAACTTCCCATCAAAATAAAGGAAAAAATGGAGCTAAATAATAATCTGTTAATGGAACCAAGTTAGGATAACTTCCAAAGAGTTGAATAAAGGAAATCAGGGAGGGAAAATAAGAGAAAGAGCTCCAAAGGTAAATCCATTCCTAAATGACTTTTAAAATATAGAATGTTTATGTTTTAAATTACCATGAAAACCTTCAAACTTTGAGGGATTTTGTCAAGATGGAACATCCAGGATCTTAGGGATTTTGAAAACCAGTATTAGATTAGAAAATATGAAAAAATTGAAGATTCTAGGAGCAAAGCAAAGTTTTATCTCAAAACACGACCATCATCACTATAAGAGAATTGTTTTGGCGTTTAACTATAATTTGGTGAAAGAAAATGAATTATGTTTATATGACCAAGCTACACATGTATTGGTTAAATTCTTGCATGATAATTATAAGTTGTATGCTTCCATTGTTATGGATCTAATTTCAACTTCTAAAGGGTGAATTTTAAGGAAAGATTTAATCGAAACTAGGTTTACAATCTTTATCGACAAATAGTTTCCGGAGATCTTAATGCTATTCAATATAGATATAAAATTAAAGGTCACACCAACCAATCAAACTATATTATTGATTTCAAGGAGTGTGCAGAAGGATTTGAATATTTAAAATATGATGGGTATAGATTTGCATGGGGAAATGAAAAATAGGAAAGAGTTTTTTGTAGGAAAAAACTAGATAGATTTTTGATGAACCTAGCATGGCTCTCCAATTTCCATGAAAACAAAGCAAGGCTTTTGGAGCCTCTATTTTTGGATCATTTTCTGTAACACCCCAATCCCGATATCGTGGGTGATATCCGAGTCCGTGCCACACGAGAAAGGTATGCTACGGCACTCAATTTCGGTACAAAATACAATATGCAAATTTTTGAAACACTTTGAACCAATCACAAACACACAATTCAATAAACAGTGGGTCCACTTAAAATGAATACATTCGCTCAAAACACAATTTCAGAAATCACATTTCAATTATACAATTATCAATTTGGGGCCCTATACAATAACAGTTCAACTCAGTAAAAGTTGCAGAAATACTAATTTACACACGACTCAAAAAGACACTAATGCAGACGCGAACTGATCCCGACCCTAGTCTCTGACTCCAG
>JANIPM010000231.1:35018273-35032149 GCA_027478405.1 Erythroxylum cassinoides
CATTTGTCACTTTTATAAAGTCTAAACCTAACCAAGTTCCTTTTGAACTAATTACTTCAACTATCATCTTTATAATCCAATTAACTCCAATATTCTTTTGATTCCTTTTTCCTATTTTATTTTTTCTATTTTCCATAAAAATCCCAAAATTTTCAAAATTATTCCTAAATTCATCAAAATTAAAAAATACTACAATTTCACTAACCCGTAAAATTTCCAATGTAAAAACATTCTTAATTCTAAAAATTACACAAATCAATCCAATTCTACCCGGAATTATTCATGAATGCATGTACGATTAATTGCATGTGCAACAATTTTACTATTCATATATATATGTATGCCATTTTATGCATGAGCATGAAAATGCAAATTCTAAGCTCTCAATGAACACTCTTATTTACTATTCTATCCTCCCCGTAGGTAACAGGATGTTACAGAATGATTTGCAAAACTGTAAGAATGTGATATGCTTGAATACATGGTATGAAAACATTGATTGATATGTGAATTGAATTTCAGGCATTTCTATTTTTGGATCTGTTAAGTCCTAGTTGTGGGTAAATAGGCATGCTTAGAAGGGTCTACAACTGCTTCTGTGACACTTTGGTGTCTTCTGTTAATGGCACTTTGGTTTCTTCTGTTATTGACACTTCGGTGACGAGACTTCAGTCTCTTCTACGACATTTCGATGTCGAGACTTTGTTCTCTTCTGTTACACTTCAGTGTTGAGAATTCGGTCTCTTCTGTATAAGTCTCGTTACCTACTTCTGTAAATGGATTTAGCAGTCATCTGATTTTGTATTCTGATATCTGTTTGATTCTGACATAAACTAAATTGTGTTATGATTTTGAAGGATTTATACCCTCTTGTGTTATGCAGTTCTATTAAATATAAAATCTGTTCTGAAATGCATTATGTATGATTTATTGTTAAAGCAATCTCTTAATGTAGATTAGTTATTACTGATTAAGCTATATGCTTAGCATGGTTGAATTGCCCTGTGTAGGTTCGGAGTGAGGATTATAAGGATTAGGACAATTCAACCACAATGGCTAATGGAGTTTGAGTTGTTGTTTTGATAAAACATGTATTTTTACTCTTATGTTGGCTTGTGTCTCAAGTTTATAACTTTGAATTGTTATAAGTTGTAATAACTATTCTCAGGCTGATTTTGGGTTTGAAACAAGTTTGTTTTAATTTAGCGTATAATATGATGTATGTTTGTTCTCAATTGCTTCCAATGGAAGATTTTGAATGCTATGCTTCTGTGAAATGTTTTGGTTTGTTTATACTATCTTGTGTGGCATCCAAATATCCCCCAGGGGGTATTTGGGCATCACAAGGAATGCAATTGAAAAGCTCTTAATAATCTAATAAATCTACTTGAATAATACATAGTGTATGGAGTTACTAGTAAAAGAGAAGATTGGCCTAAAAAACTATTTATCCAAAATGGAGGATCATCCTTCTCTTCTCAAGCAAAAGTCTAGGGTTAATTGGTTGAAGGAAGGGGTTAAAAGTACTAAGTTTTTCTTTAATTCAGTGATAGTAAGGAAAAATGTTACTAACATTTACTCTATTATCTCTCAAAATGGAGCTTTTCACTAGTTAAGTGGATTTATTAAATGAAGTAGTATAATTTTTCAGAAAGCTCTATTGGTACTTATTCTCATAGATTATCCCCAGTGGAAATCCGTAGGGGCTTTATTGATACTCGGATTAGACCATAGGATAGTCTCCTACTCACTAAACAAGTTAAAGATCAAGAAATAAAGTAGGTTATTTTCCAATTCAATAGTAAAAAGTTCTAAGGCCAGATGGCCTAAATGGTATTCTTTTTTGATAAAAACTCACAAAAAGTTGAGTTTATGATTAAAAAAACCATTGAGGAGTATTTTATTAGTGGATGTATTCTCTAAAAGATCAATCAAATAATTATATGTCTTGCCTCTAAGACCCCAATACTTCCTCCTTTAATGACTTTATGCCTGTTTCTTGTTGTAATTTTCTTTATAAAATCATTGCAAAGATTCTATCAAATAGATTAATAGAGTTGTTTCATTATATTATTAGTGATAATCAAGGTGATTTTCTAAATGGTTTAAAAATTGGAAACAATATTCTTATTTCTCAGAAGCTCTTGAAAGTGTATTCAAAGGAAAAGGTCTTCACAAAATTGTGCTATCAATTTGGATTTCAACAAAGCATTTGATTTCCCCCTTATATTTAGAAAATGGGTGGTAGCTTGTATCTCCTCTATATCCAATAGTGTGTTAATTAATGGATTCCCTTCCAATCTTTTTAAAGGTGTTAGGGTTATTAGACAAGGAGATCCCTTCTCTCCTTATCAATTCATCCTTTCTATGAAAGCATTAACTTTACTTTGAAACACAATAATATGATAAATGGTAACATCAAGTAATATGGCAAATGTAAGAGGATTAAACTAACTAGCTTATGTTTTAGAGGTTACTTATTGCTTTTTCAAAGTATGATTTTTGAGGTAGATAAAATCCTTGTTTAAAAGAAGTAGTTCATAGCAATTGTATTCCTTTATTCTACTTTCCATAATTCCTATCAAAATAGGTTTAACTTCTTTAATGTAATTCATAATAATCTGTGTTTATTTGCACTATTAATGTTACTTATGTTCTAGACTAAAATTAACATTAAGGTATGGGAGATAAAGCTTTTTCTTCTTTGAGCTTTCCTTATAACGCTCTAGAGACTAGTTCCAATATTCATCTCTTTACTAGAATTTTCCTATAATACCTCCTATGACTTATCTTTTGTTTCATTTAATTTCTATTTTGAAGTTGTTAGATAGCAAGGTCCATTAACCTTAGTGAGGCTGAGTTTAGCTTTATCTGTAGAATCTATTAGGCTCTCTAATTATAGTTCTAAACTACCTCTATATATCTTAATCTTATTTATGCCATCTTGTTGTGTTTGACAAAGTCATTATTAGTCTACTCCTTATTCTGAGTATTTTCAACTTCATTCCCTAAATCCATTAGGATCAGTTCATTGTATTCCTCGATCTTGAATTTCCTAAAAGTTAGTTTTTAGTACTATTTAGGCTTTAGGGGTTTACATCTCTAATTATAGGTTATAATAACCTAATCTTCAAAGAGATTCCATGCCTCATCTAATCTCAGTATTGGTATAATTTTAGGAAGCTCTTTAGTGATTTCAACTAAAACATAGATTTTTGCTTAATTAAATCTTATCATAGTGACTATATGTTCCTCAATATAGAGGGGATTCCCAATGTAGCTTCCTATTTGGCTCAGTCCCTTAGTAGTCCAATCCTTTAGGGGAATGTTATAAATATTTGTCCATATTAAGATTTTCTTTTCCCTAAGGTCTTTAAGCTTTGTCACTGATCTCCGTGACTGTAATGAGTAGTGGTTGAGAATTGAAGAACCAAGGTCTTGATTCTAGTATCTTATGAGCAACATTTCGATTATTAAATATAAATAAAAAGATATTAGTATCATTGAAAAAGATTATATGTGATCCTATATTTCTCTATTGTTTTGTAGCCTAGATATTTATAGAACAAAATGGGTCTCTCCTATCCATAAAGAATCCTAGTAGAGTTGCCTCCCATTTCTTCATTCCTTCCTTAAGAATATCAATATCTAGTGCAATAGTAGTTTTAACTTCAGAGCTTTTCCAGAGGCAAAAGTGGAGTTATAGAGAAGAAACAACATCATCCAAAACTTATTTCCAGGATTTCCTTATAATGGCTTTATCCAGAGGTTTCCTATAGAAGTTGCAAGGCATAAATCCTAAGGCCACAATGATGTTAGGTACCTACAAGATAGGATTAGAGTATAGGAGCTTAAAATAGACCTGAGATAGATTATGTAGGTCAAAAGTTTTGTAGTTAAGGGATGGCACTACCTAGAGGAGGAAGTCTTCTTAATAAGTAGAGTAGGTTTATATATTGTTTTTTTAGGGAAACTTTTTCCTAGCAATTAATTGCCAAACCTTCTAATTTGTAGGATTAGGATTAGAAGCAAAGGTAAGAAACAAGGAGAAGAAGGCAATAGTCCTAAGAGGAAGAAGAAAAATTAATAGCTAGTTAAAAGAAGAAGCAACTAGAAAGGGTACAACTAAGTAAGAGACAACTTAATATTAAAAAAAAGGAACTTAAAGGGAAGAGGATTAAAGAAGATGCAATTAGAAAGAGTAGTAGGTGAGATAGATCTAACAAAAAAGGGATTAAGGGGGAAGAGGACAAAGAAGTAGCTAGCAATGATACCATTAGCTAAGATGCGAAGCTAAAAGCCATTACACACCTTAGAGAAACCATTATATACCTCATAAATCAGAGAAGCCATTACATGGTAGTTATAATTCGTTGTTAGACGTCAATCATGATTTATGATTATAAATTATTTTGTTAAAGAATTAAACATAATTAAAAGAATTTAATTTATCTAATCATAAATAAGATTTTGTATATATAGTTTATATCCATTGCCAATATATTTAGGAATTGTTTCATAATTTATACCTATTACTAGTATATTTAGGAATCTAATGAATCATATATAAAAAATAGTTAAAGAGAAAAAAAATGATCAAGTTATACTTGATTGTAAAACTTGAGAAACTTTAGAATAAAATATAAGATATTTGATAAATAAGAACTAATAGTATATATTTAATCACATTTAAGTCTGATTCATATTTAATTAGACTAAATTATTTAAATTAAAAATTAAATTAAATTTAACTAAATTACTAAACTTTTCAAATCCTATTATAAATAGATATATGCTTTAAAGGAACTAATATTTCTTACTTACTCATCTATATCCATTTTATAGAGTTCTCTTAATTAATTTATATAGATATCATTTCATTGAGGTTGCTTAAGTCTTCTTCCTACTTCATTTTATTTAGTTATATCCTTATAATTTCTTCTTGCCACCCAGTTTTCAAGACCTTACAATAGGTACCTATTTCTTAATGGAATTGCTTGGTTTCTAAGGGTAAGTTTAAGGATTCCTTTCTTCTCCACCTCACCATTTTTCCCTAAGCTCATAATAGCCATACTGTCAAGAAATGTTGAGTTTTTTTTATTTTAATGCAAAATTTGGCATAGCAAATTCTTTCTGTAAAAACTGTTTGACATTCCATAAAATTTGGTTTATAAAACGATCTTGCAAGAAAACTAAGTCCCTTGATGGTCCAAAATTCCATAAGCAAGCTGTAAAAATTCACTCACATTGGAAATGTATCTATTTTACCTCTTTCCAACTCAATGCTAGGCTTCCACTTTTGAAAATTATGATACAACTATAGAGCATTTAGTTAAAACTAATGTACTAGTTAATTCACTCAACTAGGTTACTAATGTACTAGTTAATTCACTCAACTAGGTTGAAATTGATAATACAAATGGGAAAGAAACTGAAATGAATAAGTTAGAAGTTGAAGTTTCTAACAGAATGAATGAAGAAGCTGAAGCACAAATTGTGAAGTTGGGAGAAACTGATGATGAAATAAACCATTACTTTAGTGAAATATCAAACATGGTGAACAAAGTAATTAAAATGCAAGCAGTGAATAGTGGAGAATTTGAGGAGTTCAAAACTCAAATTTTTAACACTAGAAGAAAATCTACAAGAAAAAAGGGAAGCATAAGAACAAAAATATAAGTGAATCTCCCCCATATGGCAGCCCTTGTTTGGAACATTAGAGGGCCTAATGACCCTCTAGAAAGAGCAATGGTAAAGCAGGTTGTGAACGATAAGAAGACTTGTTTAGTTGGCCTTATTGAAACTAAAATAAAAGATCCTTAGTTACTCATTGGCTCTAAGTTTTTGGGTGCACATTGGCAACTTATCTCAAACCATATTTCACATTACAATGTGAGAATTATTTTTCTTTGCCACATATATTTGATTGAATTCCAAGCTGTCGAAGAAAGTGATCAACTTATTCAGTTGAAATGCCAACTGAGTGGTATGATTCACAAATTCGATATGTCTCTAATCTATATATCCAATTTTGGCTTTCAAAGGAATAAAATCTAGCTAGATTTGCAAAGGATACAAATGAGAATCTTACATCTTTGGCTTTTGGTAGAAGACTTCAATTTTTTCCTAAACTCGATAGAAATTGATGGTGGTAAAAAGTTCACTCTAGGATCAACGAAAGAGCTTACTAATCTACTCACAAGGTGGATTTGATGGACCTTAGCTCGACTGTTGTACATTTTACTCGAACAAACAATCAGTAGGCCAAGACGCATTTTAGAAAAAATTAGAGAGATCATTAGTTAAGTCATTTTGGCTAAATTTGTTGCCTCAATCCTATGTTCATTATGGAGAGAATATATTTATATACTATTCTTACATGATAATTAAAAAAATTGTTGAAACCAGAAATATTGGGGCCCCATTCAGATTCTTTAATGGAATCTTTCACATGGAAGGATTCATGGAGTTAATCAACAGATGCTGTAATAAAGAAGTTGATAGGATTAAATCTTACCAACTTATGCAAAAACTAAAGTTGGTAGGAGTAAATTTAAAGTAATTTATTCTTGCTAAATCATAGAATCTCATTGCTCTTAAGAATAAACTAGCTCATGCTTAGGAGAATTGCTATAAATTTCCTCACAACGGTGACTTAAAGTTGGTAGAATTGCAAAGGCTATAAGATTATCAAGAGGCTTTGAAGCTTCATAATTTAATTGGATGAGGGATTAGGACTCCAACATAAAATTTTTCTACTCCTATCTACTTTCTAAAAGGAATGTCAATAAAATTATAGAAATATATGATAGCTGGGAAGTTGCAGATTCAAACCAAGAAAGCTTACTTAAGCTAGCAAGAAATTTCTTTGCTCAATTGATAGGATCTGAGGAATTTGTTAAGCCAAGCTATAATGTGCAAAGAGTATTACATTGTTAAATAGATTAGTGCATAAAAAAGTCTTTGGTTTGCCCATTTTTAGTCAAGATGTCATAATTAACTATATTCAGTTTACATCTATTAAAAGCATCTGATTCGGATGGTTTTTTAACATGGTTCTTTCAAAATGGGACATCACAGACAAATTATTCACTAAGGTTGTATTGGAAATTTTCACCTCTTTTAAAATGCTAAGGGAAATTAAACCCACCTATATTTATTTGGTGCCCAAGAAGAAAAAGCCCTTGAGCATGGTATATTTTAGACTAATATCCTTTTATAACATAAGCTACAAAGAAACTACTAAGCTTCTTGTTAAAAGATTGAAGAAGATGCTTAGAGAAACCATAAATACTTTGTAAATGGCTTTCATTCTAAAGAGAAACATTGGTTATGACATTCTACTCTTACAAGAGCTACTAAAGGAGTATAACTCATAGAAGAGAATCCAAAATTGCTTACTGAAAATTGATTTTTTTTATAAAGCCTTTGACATAGTTAGTTGGAGATTTATACAATTATGTCTTCAAGGAATGCAACTGTCAGATAGATTTGTGAAATGGATGATGACTTCCATATAATCCTCTTCGCTTAGTGCTGGTTAATGGTCTTCCTACTACATTTACCTTATCCCCCTATCTTTTCACCCTTGCAATGGAAAGGCTATCAAGATTACTGTGCAAATTGATATCCTGCAATGGAGGTTCCCAATTTCACTATAAATATAGAGAAGTTAGTTTAACACACCTTATTTATGCAGATGATCTATTGCTTCTTTGTAATACAGATCCATGTTCTATAAACATAATGCTCAATATGCTAAAAGTGTTCTCAGAGTGGTTGGGTCTAAAGTTTAACTCTAACAAGAATTGCTTATATATCTCCTCAATTGTAAGAAACCAAGAAGAACTTAGTATAATTGTAGGGTTGAATGTACATCCCACTCTCGTTAGATACCTTAAAGTACTAGTTACCACTTCTAAGCCTAAATTCTCTACTTGTCCCTCTCATTTAAATGATCAATGTAAGAATAAATGCTTGGCAAAATAGATTACTTTCGTATGCTACTAAACTAACTCTCATTATTTCATTACTAAGTAGTTTGCATATACACTAGATAACACATATTGCCTTGCAAAAGAAGGTGATAAAGGAGATAGACAAAATTGTGAAAACATTCCTATAGCTAGCAAAACAAAAATTTTAAAAATGTTAACGTTAAGTGGAGTGAGATCACTATCCCCAAGCAACAAGTTAGACTTGGAATTATATCCATCTTAATAATATAAAAGGTGCTATGAGCAAGAGAATTTGGAGATTCTATATAGACGATAAGGCCCTTTGGATCCAATGGATCCATAAATGGAACCTTAAAAACCTAAATTTCTGGCAGATTACATATACAAGAGAGGTTTCTTGGATTTTCAATCAATTCTTGAAAATGAGAGGTATGTTGTATCCAAAGATTAAGCATAAGCTGGAAAATAGTGAAAATATATGATTTGGTTCGATAATTGGTCAGATGCAAGCTCCTTTATACGAAGAACTAATATTAGCCATTTGATTAATAGAATTCCTTAGAAACTCAAAGTATCCTCTCTAATTTTGAATGGTGATTGGTATGGGAGTTTTAGAGGTTTTCACTCACTTGTTGAGCACTTACCACAATTGATCGAAATGAAATGGGAAGACCTCATCATTTGGACTCTCAATTTGAATGGAAGATTCACAAATGAATCCTATCATAGAGTAATCACAATTAGCTCAGTAGATGTTCCATGGTACAACCTTCTATGGAAACAAACTCTAAATCTTAAGGCCTTAATAGTCACTTGGCTAGTGATTAGAAACAAGCTTAGGAACAAGAGTAGATGGTTTGATACCAATGAAACTACTTCTGAATCATGCAAAGAAGCTGTTGAAGATATAAATCAACTCTTCTTTCAGTTTAGTTATTCAAAATTAGTTTGGAGAAAAATTCTACATATGTTAGTAATGGACAATTATACATACGTATAGGAGGAATCTTTGAATTGGCTCATCAACCACACAAATCTTGGAAAGCAAAATGTCATATTACTAAAAGCAACATTCATCACCACCATTTACACTTTTGGAAAGAAAGAAACAACAGATTGCTCAAGATGATTGTAGAAGACAAGTACCAGCTGACCTTGAAGATACTCAACTGGATTAAAGCTGCTGTTATTGCAAAAAATGCACAAAATTCTCTCTCACTTGACATGAAAAATAGATGGAGCTTATAATTAATATGTTGTATTTATCTTGTAACTGAGCTCAAATGTTTTTATCTTTAGTTAGCTTTTCCAATCATGTTGTAAACTAACAGATAGTTTGTTTCATAGAATTCGTTGTATTGTTGAATTAGCTTTTGTTAATTTTAATACAATTTATTCATTTCCCAAAAATATTACGTAGATATTACTAGAGACTGAACCTTGTGTGATTATAGTAGTATGAATTTATGGTAGTAAAGCTAATTTAAAAATCTGCTTAAAGAAAGTTGCTGATTAAGTTTCATAATAAGGTATAAAACTATGATTCATATTTTATTATGTTTTGTTTATTAATTAAATCACACAGTTTAAAGTAATTTTAACTTCAAAAAATTGAATTAAAAAATCATTTTTTTCACTACATTTGAGATCAAATCTCACTCTAATTTTTCAATAATAACTACGAACTGTTACATTAAAATTGACATTCATGTCATTGGCAAGTTTTCCAACTTGCGAACTGCAATTCCAACACATCATGATAATTGTTTTTTGCTTTGGTTAAGATCTCCTTCCTTGGCAGGTTACCCCCAGGAGGTCTCCTAACATATTTCGGTGCACATAGATAATAGTTTTGGAATTTGGCAGGAAGCAGTCAATAATTTGTACTAAAGCTAACGAATCGAAAGGGCTACTAAAAATAGAAAATTATTTTCTTTACGACAATGTTCTCTTTAACATATTCCAAAACTATGGTATTGTTTGTCTATGCTTGCTAACTTAGGGTTGGAGTGTCTCAGTTAGGTTTCTATTTGACTTTGTCTGCTAGAGTTTCTGTTTTGTTTCTCGGTGATATTGATGAAATTATTGAGTGAATTTCGGGTTGCATCTTCTCGTATTTCCTAGTTTATTATTGGTTGTCTTGAGGCTTGACTGGCGGAGTTTTTAACAGCCGTGTCTGTGGACCTTTTTGTATATATTTTGTTCATTTATTTAATTTTTCTCTGATTTACCAAAAAAAAATTATGGTATTGTTAATATATTATCGTCGGAGATTTTGGCAGAACCAAAAATATTTGTAAACTAGAAGGAAAATGAATATGGAATACAATATATATTTTAATTGTTTTAATTTAATAAAGTAATGAGTATGAAAATTTAAGAAAAAATTTAAATACAATATAAATATTATAATTTAATTTATAAAAGATCATAAACTAAGTTAATTAATTAGATGAATGTGAAAGATAATTTTAACTAACATAGAACAGCAAAATAGTGTATTTATTGCCACATAAAAGTCGGTAATTTGATAAAAATTACGGCACGTGGTTAATGACATTAATACAACAAACATGATATGATCTTGCTAAACAACGCATGATCTTATTAAAAGAAGTGAAACAATTTTAAGCTTTTGAAGAGAAATAGTTGAGGAATGTTGCTGCAGTTGCGACGGCGCCTCCTGTGATAGCGTCCGTCACAATCCTGTCTTTGCTCTTATTACTGGCAGCCGACAACAGAGCCCCAGTCAAGACACCACCAAGCATGGCATTCTTCTGTAAGTTGGAAGGAGATTTTAAAATTAATAATCTCTTACATAAAACAACGTTACTCAGATAAAACAGACTTAAACTGCGTGCTGACGACGACTGTTTTTCAGAAAATAAATACTTGATATTCCGGTTAAAGACACTAAAATGGCTTCATGTCTAAATTATTAGTATTCCAGTACGAGAAAACATACCCAATCTCGAGTGCCACGGATTCTTTCCATCCCATATTCCATTCCTACATATATTCCAGCCGTTGTTCCTAAAACAGCAAGCAAGCAAGCGACATCATCAGTTCAAAGGCAAAACATGATTAAGCTCACTTATTACACGAGTTCTGACTTCTGACACAGGTCTGCAAATTAATTATATGATATACAAACTTACCCCAGTAAGCTCCTTCTTTGCACATCTTTTTCAGCTGTCATAACAATGTCCATCCATAATCAGGACAAAAAGCAGATCAATACTTTTCTAACCAAGATTTCATTCTAAACTAATCACCATTCAATATAGAAACATAAGGATATTCATCGCTACAAGCTTCAGCTAGAAGATGCACTGCCTTTTAGACTTCAAATTAAATTCGAACATGATTATAAATGCGGAAACGAATTTCATAAATTCTTTTGTGGATGGCTCTCAAGGGGATGAACTCTTCAAGAAGTCCCTAACCAAAGATTTAACTTGAGAATTCCTTTTTCAGATGCATTCGAGGCTCTAAGATTGCCATCTGGCTATATTTCTCTTCCCAATGAAGATCAGAAGTGGTAAATTGAGGACCAACGAAACGTTGATCTAGACCTTATACAAGGAGCAGCAAATGTAAAGAGGGATTGCGATTTGCATAACTAAGAAAAATGACATCTAAATCTTATACAATGAACAGTAAATTATTAGAGCATCGTAATGGTTAACCTCAAAACCGAGCTAAGAATGCAAAGTCATGGAATCCAAAGTTATCGATAAAAAAGAATCCCTTAGAAATGAACACGTTCAATCACTCGTGTTGGTGTCCACAAAAGGAAAAAGTCGTAGATATTCACCGTGCCCTCCAAGCTGTGAGTTGAAAGGTTCCCTGTTAAATTAAAACCATTATTCTATTAGTCCAGAATTTCGTTTTTTAGATGATATACGATGATTAAAGCATGAGTGCCATCCGCTTATCATATTTCAGTTTTGCTCAGAAAATTGAAGAAAAATAATTAAATGGAATGGAGAGAAATGACCTCGCTTGACCAAATGATACGAATCCTCTGCAAGTGCTCTACCAGCTGCCACCTAATTAAGTTTGATGAAACATGACAAGTATTTCACAATCATTGCTCAGAAGAAAACGTGAACAAGAACCCGAAATTCATAGATTAGAGGTGACAAGAAGGAAAGAATGCGTACAGTTCCAATCTTCAAGAAGCCATCGATGGTGAGGTTTAAGAAAGGATTGCCCATGTCGATAGCAACGTCAAGCTTGGGGGATGTTAGAGAACCAGAGAACCTGCTATGTGGCATTTTGTTTTCTTTTTAATTATTTTTACTGAATATTCTGCACGCCTTTACTCTCACTCTTCTAGTTTATCTGCTTTGGCTTTAGTTTCTTCTGGTTCGTATCTGAAATTTTGTTTTGAAGCTTTTCGTTCTCATATGTAAGGGTGATATTTAGAATATATAAAATTGAAAGTTGAAAAATCAATCTCCAAAAGGTCGCCGACGGCGGAGGAAGCGGAGGTGATACATGTGAATGGCACCTATAAATTGATTTCTTTTAGTTATGATCTTGTGCCACGAAACAACAATCTTTTCCTCTCTTTGTTTGGAGGTTGTTCAATACTACTAACTTCAGGTTTGACTGATTAAATCAAAGTTAAGATAAGTAAACTTTTGTTTGTTATGGCATCTAGATATCAAAAGTCAAACTTCCCTTGGCACTCAGCTGCTGCGGCAGCTTTAGGAGTTAAAAGAAAATATATAAATGTTTAAATTAATTTACAAATGTTAATAAAAATGAAAGAAGATTACTGCCGCGGTAAGGTTAACGGCATTGGGTATCTTCTTTAGTGATGAAGTATAGAAATAGTGAGATGTATTGCCGTGTTTCATTGAATTAATTATCAATTACACAGTTCTTAATACACATGTTTGTAGCGTACACGAGAAACATGAATTGAGAATTACAACTGAAATGTTAAGCAATCAGTATAATTGATAGAAATTTAAATGATATGAATAGTTGAGAATATATCAGATAAGATATTTTGTCAATCCCCCTCAAGCTCACAATCGAATGAGATCGTAAGGTTGTCTCATAGTCAAAGAAATGTTGAAGAGGACAGAGCTTTAGTCAGGACATCTGCGAGCTAATCAGAAGATAAATATAAGCCGAATATGGAGAGCCTTATAAGCAACCAAATCATGAACGAAGTGAATATCTATTTTAATGTGATTGAAGCAAGCATGAGAAACCATATTTGAAAGATAGCTCAAGGATTATCACATTAAAGAGAAGGTGTAAGGTGAGACAATCTAAGTTCGACAAGAAGAAAAGGTATCAAAGAGAGCTCAATAGAAGTCTAAGTAGTACTTCTATAGTTAACTTCTATGCTAGATCTAGAAATTGCAGGTTATTTTTTGGCACTCCAAGAAATGATATTAGGACCAAGAAAGATATAGCATCTAGATGGGAGCCGATAATCATCAAGACAATCTACCTAATTAGCATTGTAGTAAGCTTATAAAGATGTGGATTTGGTTTAGTGGATGCTATGAGAGGTTATGGAGAAAAGATATTGCAAGATCCACTAGAGTGAAGTCTAATGAATGTCACCAGGATATTATAAGAATTGAGACACATTATTGACAACAAATTGAATGTCGAGGCAGGTAAGATACAGATATTGAAGAGCACCAACAGTGTCGCTGTAGCGCCCCCTTACCGTAGGGTACACATCGGGACGCCCGCAGGTCGTTCCGACACGTAACCCACGATAAAGGTGCACTACCGAGCAACCAACTAAAATCCACATGGCATCAAATATAAATATCACTAAAAATTGAAACCAAATTTACTTTTCATTTCTCAAATCCATAATTACAACTCTGTCCAAAAGCACAGTCTATACAATACTCAAAGAAACTGATAACACCTATCTA
>JANIPM010000231.1:35199356-35211795 GCA_027478405.1 Erythroxylum cassinoides
TTATAAAATTTTACCGTACAAGGAAATTATTTTACAATTTTTAGAAAATTCAAAAATTATTTTATAAAATTTGAAAATTATCTACAACAGTGCCTATTATTTCCAGTACTCATAGAGAATTCGTTGTGAATCGTAGAGATTCCCCAACTCATCTCCAAAAGATAGCTCCAGAAGAGATAGTTTGTACATTATTATAAATTGTTGAATGCTCTTATACTTATCTGATATGGGATTTCTGATACACTCCCTCAATCCAGAGCAGTACTGGATATCTGATGGACATATTGAGTAAATAGACATAATCGAGCACCGTCCCAAATCATCGAAAAAAATTGACTTAACTCTGATATCATGTTAAAAGTGCCTAACTTATCCCCAAAAATTAGCTTAGGAAAAGATTTGCACGTTATTATAAATTGCTAAATGCTCTTATACTTTGGGATCCCTCACATACACAACTAAAAACCAAAAAAATAGAACTCCTCTTTCTTCTCCAAAAGACCAACCTCTCTTCCTTTGTTGTGCTTCGTTGCGCTCTGGAATTTGATTCGTTTCATTTGCTAGGGTTTTCAACTCCATTTAACGAGCCAAGGTCAGAATGATTTCTACTATTCGATATACTCATTTCTTTTAATTTCTCTTCTTTTTGTTCATTCTGTATTCTTGAATGCTCTGTTTGTTTGATTCCGAAGAATGTGGGGAACAATTTAGCTCTGTGAATTGCCTCTGTTTCTCTGAATGTGACATTTCACAACTGTTTTCGATGTTTAGTGGTGAGTGAACGAGTGACGATAGGGGATTGTTGTTTTTACTTGGACCTCGACACTCTGCTTGGGTTTTGGTACTCAAACTTGTGTAAAGTATCTTTTCTTTTTCAAGATTGTTATCGCTGTTTTTTTTTTCTTTTTCAGTTTATCGGACATTTTTCGTAGTTCTTTCAAAGTTTCTTCCAGTGATCAGTTGTTTTTCTTGGAAGTTGAACCTCTGTTTGCTCGAAAAGTGTCTACAGTCCCTCAAAATTTGTTACAGTTGGATTTATTGAGTTTTGGATGATATATTAATTTATTCTGGAAGGCTGCAATTCTGCTTATTAGTGTATGACTCTTTTCGTACTGGTTCTTACTCTGATAAGATCAAGAAGATGGAGTAGTATATGTCGTATTTTTTGACCTGTTTGACATAAGTCGTCTTAGATTTATACCTTTTTTTAGGTTATGTTTGGGTCAGTTTTAAACTTGGACAGTTGCTCCCCTCTCCCATTTTCTAGATTTATCAATAACTTACTTGAGATTAAGATTTAAATTCAACAGCATTTGATGTCACTTGCCTTATTTTAATGATTCTCTTGATTATGAAGATGTAGTGCTTGTGGCTTCAGGTATGCAACGTAAAACAGTTTCTGGGACTTGAAATTCTCTCTGTTTATTTGTGGTGTTAAAATATGGACAATAATCAACCAGATATGTCGAGGATTGAGCGTCTTTCTTTATTTGCAATATTGAGAAATCTAAACAGTTTAGCATGTCCTGAGCAGCATCTTAAGCTCTTAACATTTGATAATGTTTTGGTGTTTCAGGTTTGCAATGCATCACAACTCGAGAGAAAAAACAGATATTAGGGAGTCTCAGTTGAAAGACTATAAGTGCAAGTATTATGATGAAATGAAGAGGGGAATAATCAGAGTTAAAGTTTCAAATTCACTCTACAATTGCTCCTACTGTCATGGGAGGAGGAAGGATTACCAATTAAAGGAGCTTCATCAACATGCTTCTAGTGTTGGCAGAGGCTCACGGTGGAGGTCTATAAGAGAGAAAGCATGGCATTTAGCCCTGGAGGATTACCTAAAGAGGTATCTTATGAATGACTACAAGAAAGATCAATTGTTTGTGTGGCCTTGGGTGGGAATCATTGCAAACATCCAAACCCAATTGAATAATGGACGTCGAGTTGGTGAAAGCGGTAAAAAACTTAAAGATCAATTAGCAACCGATGGGTTTGATCCAGTTAAGGTAGATCCTTTGTGGAGCCACCATGGGCATTCTGGGTTTGCCATTGTTGAGTTCAAGAAAGACTGGGGTGGTTTTGAGAATGCTATCATGTTTGACAAGAAATTTGAAGTCAGTTGTTGTGGGAGGAAGGAGTTTTTCAGCAAGCCAGCACACTATCAAAAAGATAGGCTTTATGGATGGATTGCAAGGGATGATGACTATAACTCTTGTGGTATTGTTGGTGATCATCTCAGAAAAAATGGAGATTTAAAATCTCTCTCTGAAATTGATGCAGAGGACCGACAAAAGGCTTCAAAGCTTGTTTCCAGCTTGACTAATACTTTGCAAATGAAGGGTGATTGCTTGAAAGAAATGAAAGACAAGTACCATGAGACCAGTGCACATTTGGACCGGGTGATGGATGAAACAGATGCTATAGTCCAGTTGTACAATGAAGGTATATTTGCTGATTACTATGAGAGAAGACTTTTGACATAGTCATAATCCAGTTACTCCCCTGTCCTCTTGTACCTGCTTCTTGAAAGATTACATTCTTAAATCATCATTTCTTGTGGCACCATGTCTTAGATCTCTAAACTTTGCTGTTTAGAAATAACAAGGATGCAGCAGGATGCTCGTAATCATTTTGACAAGATATATTTAGCGCATGAGGAGGCTACGCTTCAGTTGAAATCACAGAGAAGAGAGCTGGAGCAGCGCGAGAAGCAGCTGCAACGACGACAGGTTCATAATGAAGATGAGAGAAGGAAACTTCTCCATGACAAGAAAATGGTATATATTTTGCAAATTTTCAAGGATGGCAACTTCTGGCTATATTGAGACCTTGTAGATGACTGATTTATAATTTTACTTGTCTTTTCGATGAAGTTGTGATTTGGATCATTGATTTGCTATTAAATCCACCCCCTTACTGATTAGTGTTCAGCCTATGACACTGTGTTGGCAATATAATATTGCTGTTCTATGTGACTCTTTTAGATGGTCCTTAAAATTCTCTGTATTTTTCTATATTATGCTAAAAATTTGTTTTTCCTTTCATTCACAGAATGAAAGGGCAACCTTGGAGCAGCAGAAGGCAGATGAAACGGTCTTAAGATTAGCAAAAGAGCAAAAGGTGTATTTAACATTCATTACCTTGAACTGAACTAATGATAAGGATAGCTAAAAGTGTGATAGTTTTAATTAATATAGTTTTTATTAATCTTACAAATTCTGTCATGTGTTAACTACCATTGGCAGATGGAAAAGGAGAAATTGCACAAGAAGATTATTCAGTTGGAAAAGAAGCTTGATGCTAAACAAGCATTGGAGCTGGAGATTGAGCAACTTAAAGGTTCTTTACAAGTAATGAAACACATGGGAGAGAATGAAGACATCGAGGTCAAAAGAAAGATGGAAGAAATTCAACAAGAATTGATGGACAAGCGAGAAGATCTGGAATCATACGAGCTACTTAATCAAACTCTAATTGTAAAGGAACGCAGAAGTAATGATGAATTGCAGGAAGCTAGGAAGGAGTTGATCAATGTGACTACTTATATTCATACTCCACCATCAATTCATATTATAGTGACACATCAAAAGACAATCAATAGTTCATATAGAAAGCAAAAGCAAATATGTGATTAGCCAAGTTAGACTATGAAGTACTAAAAATTTCTCTTCCTATATGTTATGTTAATGGTGGGTTAATGTCTATGTTGTTCCTGTAAAATTCTAAAATTCTTGATTCACAGGGTCTAAAGGAAATTAAGGCTCGTGCTATTGGAGTCAAGAGGATGGGAGAGCTCGACGGTACAGTGTTTTACAATGCAGTGAAAGAACAATTTCCTAAAGAAGAAGCAAAACTGAAAGCGGTGGAGTTGTGTTCAATTTGGGAAAACCACATTAGAGATTCAGGCTGGTTTCCTTTTAGGATAATCACTGATGAGGAAGGAAAAACTAAGGTATGCATCGAATGATCCAAACTGATCCCTTAGTGGCATTTATTTCTTTAGGTATTCTTGTCTTGCCTAGTTTCATAGTTATTATATGGACAAATAAATGTTAAGATGCAACCAGATTGTAATCACTTCTACATACTCACAGTCTGCTACATACTCACAGTCTGCCTAATCTTTATTCACTAATTTTCTCCCTGATACCTTGGACCAAGGTTGTAAATTATTTAACATGATGTTACAGTATACATAAGATAAGATGGATAACAAATATTACTTTAAGTTCCAGCTGGACGGTGTAGTATTGGATCAGATCGTTTGGCTTTAAGATTAGATACTCTTCATCTCATTCCGTTTTAGAGAATTGTCAGGATTATGTAGAAAAGGTATTATGTCCTAAACTTGTTTCTTCCACTTTGTCGTACAACTGACCTCTCTTCTTTGACTGTGTTCCTTTTGTTTTCGTTATGATGTATACAATTTTGAAGACAACTTTTCATCTATTTATTATCAGCAAACCAACCAACTTCTACTCCTGTCATTTCTGTTCGTTTTTCCCCGATTCAGTTAGTTCATATTCTGTTGCACTATGTAGGAAATAATCAAGGAAGATGATGAGAAGCTGAAAAGACTGAAAAATGAGCTTAATGATGAAGTTTATAATGCTGTGACAACAGCTTTAAAGGAACTGAATGAGTGTAACCCAAGCGGTAGATACATAGTATCAGAGTTGTGGAATTTCTCGTTGCAAAGGAAGGCAACGCTGGAGGAAGCAGTAGAACATATATGCCAACAGTGGAGGCTGCATAAACGAAGGAGAACCTGAGCTATGCAAGACCAACTTCACTTATGGATATATAAACGTGAAACAGAGTATTCGTGTTTACATTTTCTATTTCATGTTTTCCCTTTTTGAATTACTAGTTACATCTGAAGGAAATACTGATCAGATGAAGGAAAAATCTATTCCACTAGTTCCCCATGCATGTCTCAGGTGCTACATGCAAATCATTCAAAATGCATACAAGTACAGCAAAACTTGGTTTTCATTCGCATAAATTGGTATGTTCCTTGTGGCGTGAAGCTAATTACTAGTAAATTTTTTGCAAGTAGATGTTGCGAAACGAGGTGCATCCTTTGATGGACAAAACCATGACCCATTCTCCAACCAAAAACTTCTTCAATGAAGAAGTCTTCTTTTTGTCTTCTGCAACGATTGCAGTTAGAACTTCCTCTAGTTAAGCACTTTGAATCAAGTTGGTTTTAAAGTTGATCCATTAGGCTGCAATTGGTACCTTCGACTTTAGTTTGACTTGGTGGCAGGGAAGCACTTTCATAAGTTTTCATTGAACTAGCATGATATTTTGCGTTAAAGTATAAGAATAGGTGAAACGATGTAAAACAATGGTATTATATTATAAGAGACTAAAAGTGATTTGTATCTAAATATTTCATAAAAAGTTGAAATAAAATTTTATTGTTATTTTTATATTATTTTATATCTTAATGTTACTAAAATGGTATTTACTATATCTTAATAAGGTTCAAAAGTATAAAAAATAATGGTAGGAATTTATATAAACTTTTTATAAATGTTGGAATCCTTAATTTTTTTAGTGGTGTAAATCAGAGCTAATTTGCTCTACAATTCTTTCTGAGAGACTGCAGTATATATATACATGAATATGATTTTCAGAATAGGCTAGATAATCTATACAGATATAGAATATAATCCTAGGATAGTCTCTAAGATACTGCTATCTAATTTAAAAGATCTGATTATGATCAGATCATAATATTATGAGATAATACATATCTTGACCATATTCCCTCTCAAGTTGGATCATAAAAATCAATCATGTCGAACTTGTTGATGCGCCCTTTAAAAGCTTGTTGTTGAAGTCCTTCCTTATTATCACAATAATGTTTTATAGGTGTCTCAAAATTGATTCCCAATTCTGTCAACACTCTCTTTGACTAGAGACTTTCACACATTCCTTTTGTAACAGCTCCTAGTTCAGCTTTAGCACTACTCTTGGCTACCACCTTTTGCTTCTTACTTTGCCACGTGAACAAATTTTCCCACACAAAAGTACAATACTCAGTGGTTGATAGTCTATCCTTTTCTGAACTTGTCCAATCTCAATCAGTATATATTTCGATTGTTCTTTGATCTCCCTTTGTGAATAGTAGTCCTTTCCTAGGAGTACCTTTTAAATACTGTAGGATCTTATAAATTGCCTCAAAATGCTTTCTACTTGGTGCATGCATATAGCGAATTATAACACTCACGACAGAAGCAATATTTGATCTAATATGAGACAAATAAATTAGTCTTCCCCTTGATGTTTGGTATTCTTCACGGTTAACAAGTTTATCCTCTTCATCCACAAACTTTGTATTGTCAATAGGAGTGATGCTTGGTTTGCATCCTAACATTCCAGTCTCTCTCAAGAGATCAAGAATGTACTTTCTTTGTGAGATGTAAATTCCTTTCTTTGATCTTGCTATGAAATACTTCATTTCTCCTAAGTCTTTAACTTCAAATTCTTTCCTCAAAGTTGCTTGGAGTCCTGTAATTTCCTCTGCTTCATCACCAGTTATGACAATATCATCAACATACATAATCAAAATTGTCTTCTTACCTTCTCTAATTATGAAAAACATTGTATGATTTGCCTGAGCTTATATGTGTCCTTCTGTTTTTAGGACTTTGTCAAATTTTTTGAACCAAGCTCATGGTGATTGCTTCAGCCCATATAAGGATTTTCTTAGTCTATATGCTATGTTTCCTTCTTCCTCATCAAACCCTAGAGGAAGTTTCATACACACTTCTTCCTTTAGTTGGCCATTAAAGAAGGCATTTTTGATATCAAGTTGTTGAAGTGACTATCCACCTACACACCACAGGTTCCTTTCCTTTTGGCAGATCATCTTCTTCCCACGTTTCATTCTTTTCAAGTGCTCTTATTTCTTCAAAAACTACTTCTCTCCTTTATGGAATTTTAAAAGCTTCTTGAATATTTTTGGGAATGTCAATTCTGTCCAGATTAGTAATAAAAGCTTTATATTAAGAAGATAGAGCGTCATAAGAGACAAACTTCTCAATCGGGTGTATAGTACATGATCCAGATTTCTTCCATAAGGCAATTGGCAGTTCTAAATTTGAGTTGTCTTCTTGATGTTTACTACTCTGAACTTCTTCAGTAGGGACCTGCACTAGTTCAGAGATTGGTATAGCTTTAGGGATAAGAAGTGTACTACTTGCTTTCTTCTTTCGAGAATACACCTTGAGTGTACCATCAGGTATAGCTATTTATATATCAGGGTTTGTCTCTATAGGAGATGACATAAGCATTGGGTAGGTTCAGGAATAGATGTAGGTTCGGGTTCAGGCTGAGATTCATCACCACCAAACTCACTCTAATACTCCCCCTAAATCGAAGACTTGGGATAGAAGAAATCTGTCTCAGAAAAGAGACATCATAGCTAACAAACAACCTTTTTGATAGAGGATCATAGCATTTATACCCCTTTTGTATAGCAAAATAACCCAAAAACAAACATTTTTTGACTTTTGGATCAAGTTTTTTGTGTGAAAACTGTGAATAAAGATTGTGCACTCGAAAACTTTTACAGGAAGGTTACTTTCAAGATAAGTGGTAGTATAGGTTTCTTGAAATTTCTGAATTGGTGTTTTGAAAGAGAGAACACGACTAGGCATTCTGTTAATAAGATACGATGTAGTAAGAATAGCATCCCCCCAAAAGAATTTTGGAACATTGCTAGTGAACATCAAGGCCCTAGCTACTTCAAGAAGGTGCCTATTTTTCCTTTAAGCAACCCCATTTTTTTTAGGACTATTGACACAAGTACTTTTGTGGACAATTTCATGTTTTGGGAAGAATGTATGAAGATGTTGATTAAAATATTCAGTATCGTTGTTAGTATGAAGGACTTAAATACTAGTTTGGAATTGATTTTTTTATCATTTGATAAAAATTGATGAATACGACAGAGGCTTCAATTTTATCTTTCAAAAGAAACACCCAACACAAACGAGTATGGTCATTGATGAATGTAATGAACCATTTTGAATTGGTTCTATTAGGAACACGAGATGGGACCTAAAGATCACTATGGATAAGTGAAAAAGGTTTTGTGGATTTGTATTTGGACCTTGTAAAAGAACTTCTTTGATGTTTAGCAAATTCACAAGCGTCACATTGAACACAAAGGTCTTTATTTATTGAAATGTTTGGAAACAACCATGACATATATTGAAAGTTCAGATGACATAACCTCTTATGCCATAACAATAGTTCATTAGTCTTAGGAACAATCACACTATTATCGAAGCTATAAGGAGAAGACTGACTTTCTTCATGTTCAAAGTATTATACTCCATACACCTCTTTAGCACTGCCAATCATCTTCTCCGATGATAGGTCCTGTATAACACAATCAGTAGGAAAAAAATGAGCACTACAATTTTCTTCTAAATTAACTTATTAATTGACAGAAGGTTTCATTCTACGTTTGGAACATGTAGAACATAATTTAGTTTCGTAGAATATGTTACTTTGATATCTCCTTTTCTTGCAACTGAAGAGGAATCACCATTTGCTACCTTAACCTTTTCATGCCCAGTACAAGGGACATATGAATGAAATATTCAGTTCATCAGATTCTTGTTTCTGACTATCTTTAGATTTTTTTGTTCCTCCTTCACTAGATACTTGATAGCCTCGGTTTTTTTTCTTCCTTTTTTTGGTTTCTAGTCTGGAGGCTTTCCATGAATGTCCTAGTATGTGTCTTTGGTGTGACCACTTTGTTTACTATGCTAACACCACTTCTTATGACTTTTCTTACTAGGTTCACCACGTGACATCAGTGCAGATGCTTCATTAGTAAACACTGAAGATACATTTTGTTCTTTTAGTTCCTCTTTAGGCATAATTTTCGTCCTTACTGCTTCCCTCCTAACTTCAAAAAACACTTCTGTAGCTATAGGCAGAGGCACTTTACTTAGGATTCTTCCATGGACATCATCTAACTTTTTGTTGAGGCCATCCAAAAATTCAAAGACTCTCTCATTTTCAATTTTCTCGTTGTACATAGTAGCATCTTCCTTGCTCCTCCACTCTTTATCTGACAGAAGTTCAAGTTCTTGCCACAATGCTATCATTTTGACCCAGTATTCAGTAACTTCTCTGTCACCTTGCTTCATTTGCCATAAATTTTTTTTTATCTTGTAGATCCATGATGCATCCTCTCGGTCAAAGTATGATTGTCCCACTCCTTCCTAGATTTCTCGAGATGTTGGTAGAAATATAAAGGTGCGTTTGATCGGTGGCATCATGGCGTTGATAAGCCATGATGAGACCATGGAGCTATCATATAGCTTGTAGGTTTGTTGGTTCTTGAACGTTCCCATCTCCGATGATAACCATCCTGTGTCCTCTAATGGTGAGTTTCATAGCTTGAACCCACTCCCGATAGTTTGTTCGATTTAGTCTGTCAGAGAAAATGATAACTGAAACTCCTTCAAGATAAAAGGTCATTGATGACTGTTGGATTTGCCATGGAGGATCCCTCAAGATTGGAAGTCATTTCTTGACTTGTTAGGGTTGTCTCCTCAATTTCACTCTCTCTTTCATTTGGCTTTGATACCATGTGAATTCGAGCTAATTTGCTCTATATTTCTTTCTTAGAGACTACAGTACATATATACATGAATAGGATTTTCAGAATAAGCTAGATCATCTATACAGATATAGAATATAATCTTAGGATAATGTATATCTCTAAGATACTGCTATCTAATTTAAAAGATCTGATTATGATCATATCATAATATTATAAGATAATACATATCTTGACCACAAGTAGTCATGTCAACCTAAATCTTTAATTTTTTATTTAGTATTTAATGAATGTTTCTTTCTATTTTTAGTTAGTTTTTGGATTTTTTATTAAGAGTTATGAGTGCTTCTTTTTATTCTTGATCAAACTCTAAACATGTTAAAGGATTATTTCTTTGTGGCATTTAGTTACTTAATGAATTGATTCTTGATTATTTAAAATAGATCAATTCTCTATATATTTAATTGACCTTTCTTGGTTTGAGACATACTTGTTTAGATGGATTCTCATAAGTATGTATTAGAACTTTACTTTGAATTAGGTATAATTATCCTTTCTATTTGTTTTCATATCAATTGAATTATGTTATATTTCTTTTTCAATTAAAAAAAGAAAATCATGTTCCTTGTGATTTCTTTTCTTTTTATTACATCATATTTTTTGTTTTTTGTTTTTAAAGTTTCAATAAAAAATCAAATCTCGTCATCATCTTGTTTTTAAAGTTGGTCTATATCTCTTATGTTTCTAAGTATTATGCTGATTTCATTCCTTGTTTTATACCTTTCACATTAAGATTGTTTTAAACCTTATCATTGGCAATATTATTTTATCATAGTAAAAGAACAAAAATGAAAAAAAAAAGAAGTGGATGAAATAGTGGCTGATTGAACCTAAGTTTTCTATATTAGTTATTGACATTTTCATAGTTTTTGTTATACTTTTCAACTCCTTTTGTTAGATATTGTGCTTAATTTGACTTAAAAAATGCTTGTTTTGAATTAATGTAATTTGAGGATCAAATGGCCATAATTAGTTAATAATTGCCCTCATTGATTTATTGGACAATTGATATTACAAATTACTACTTTTCATTGCATGACACTCAAGAAGTAGAACCTAAAATGGAGCAAAGAAATTGAAGTCACAAGATCAAGCAAAGACATTCCGGGTAAAGTTCGCCACGATGAAGTCAGTGTTTCACCGCGGTGAAACCATTAAAGATCGTTGTCACGAAGTTAGTGTTTCTCCATGACAAACCTTCGAATCAGTGCAAACCCGAACCATTTCTGAAAATTTCACTTACTGTGCACTGATCTGACAACCCATTTTGGAAAGAAAACCTATTTTGGGATAAGTTACAGAACAACAGAGATGACTGACACATTTTTATCATCATCATTCCATTACCTTGCCACCCACGATTCCATCATCGTGTTCTCTCGTATTTGTTTCATTTTTCTTCCATTTTCATAGCCAACTTCCACCATGGGTAGCACGGATTCATTCATTCCTAGTTGTGAGGCTTCCGGTTGCAATGCGTGGCTAGGCATTTTCCTTCCTCTTAAAGATGTAGCGACGACTGGAGTTCAATGTGCTTAAAAGGGGAGTAGCTTAATCCATAGTTTAGCTATGATTTATGAATGCCTAAGTCTAGGATTTGTAACTTGTAGTTAAGCTTGATTATGGTTTAATCAAATGTTGGATTATTTGTAGTTAGATTGTTTGATGTAGAACTTTGAATTTGAATATATGAAGTCTCATATTTGTCATTTGTGATCTTCTTGATTCTCTTTTATCTTGCATGGTTGTGTTTGGTATTGAGTTGATTAAAATTTCATTTCACCTATTGCATTGGGTGATCCTACTACACACACTAAGTCGCACTTAACATGATCTTGAGAAATGGAGTCCCATTGATTAAGATCTTAGACTTAAAGTGTACTTTAAGGTTTATCATTTTGAAGCTTAGTGATCTCTATTCCCATAAAAAAATCAATTTCGAACTAGGATGGTCAAAGCTCATTTTCAAGAGTATTCTATCACTTTTTGATCACTTTTTTTAATCTTTCCATTTTCTATTCCCAAAAATCCAAAAATACATTTTACATACTTTTTACAATTCAATTTAGTTCACTGAGTGTTTTCAAAGATCAAAAACCCCCCTTTCCCAATTAGCTTGCATAGCATGACATATAGGTTAACTTAGGTCCATTCATTTTAGGTTCTGATTAAGTGAAACGACCCGAGGTTACACCATATATTACAATCCTTAGATTATTTTTGATTTGATCTCCATGGATATGAACAAGGTTCGAATCAAATGGCACCGTTGCCAGGGAGCCAAGCAATTATTTATCTAGGTTGACTTTTGACAATTTGCAGCTAAGTAAGGTTAGGAGCCTTTTCTTTTTAGATTGTATCCTAGATAATTTATCTTCGTACTTTTTAATAGTATAGTTTTTCATTTTGCATCGCATAAATTTTTTTAGGAATACACAGATGTTGTTTTTCCTTTGAGAAATAGCATTTTACATTTGCATTCACTTTTTGTGGAAATTCACAACGGCTAACTTCAATTTTTTTTTTGTCGTGGCTAACTCTTTATGGCAAACAATTATTACTTCGTCGCAGCTAACTTTCTACTTCGCTATGACAAGTATTTCCTACTTCGCCGCTGCAAATCTCATCTTCACCGCGGTGAACACTTCTTCACTGCAGCCAACTTTTTGTTCATACATATTTTTATACATACTTTCATATATACTCATTGTTGGAGTTATGTAAATATAGTGCCCTAGAAAGCAAGTGTATTTACATGTAACTTTATCTTCTTCAGTTACAGTT
>JANIPM010000231.1:35372415-35388889 GCA_027478405.1 Erythroxylum cassinoides
AAGTGTTTATGATGTTAGGTTGAAGATTGGAGGCTTTGGAGAGGCATTGGAGGCTTTGGGGAGCCCCAATGTCCGTTTAACGGACACGGGTGTCCGTTTAACGGACATTCTTGGGTGTAAAAACACCCCTTGGCCAGTCAATGTCCGTTAAATGGACATCCATGTTCGTTTAATGAACTTTATCATGTATTTTGGCCTCCTTCACCCGATACATGTCCGTTAAACGGACATGGATGTCCATTTAACTGACATCCACGGGAAAGATGATGATTTTTTATTCTGATAGAGGCCGAATCTCTTTTTTGTTATTCATGAGAATTTGTAGATCTAGATGTCTTCTTTCTAATGGTCTAAAAACGAACTCAATCCAATTTCTAGATTGAAAGTTATGGTGATCGCGCCAAGAGAGGTTCAAATTGATTTAGGGTGTGAACATAGTATATTCTTTTGGGTATAACTCCCTCATCTGACCTCCAATTAAAGTGATTCTTAGACCAATGGATTCCTAAGACATATATCTTTCTTCTCCATAAAAATTGGTACCATTTGTAATTGATTTTAGAGAGTTCTCATGAAAGTAAGTGAGAGGTAGGTTGGGAGGGCATGTTTGGGACATGAGAACACTTAGGCTTTTTAAGCATATCTTGAGGTGTAGAACTCCGATTGAGGTGGTTCTTGCTTCAAAGCAAATTAGAGACTTAAAGCTAAAATTTCTATAAAGAAGTCAAGTTGTGATTTTGATATTTGATTAGTGTGCGCTCACCACTATTGTGGAATGATAGCAAATGACCTATAGGGTTTTAAGCACAAGGTTTAAGACTCCGAATGTTGGGTTCCGAAAACGGGGTCAATAGTTGTGATATCGGAGCAAGCTCAAGTTTCATGATTTCGCAAGAGAGTTGGGCTCCGGAAGCAAGTGGGATCCAACATAATTCAGCCTAGATCAATCCAGTTTTTCCCTTAAAGTCCAAACGCAAATTTGTCCCTTATGAAAAACTTGAAATTTGCAATGTACAAACTTGGAATGTCATGAGCATAACCATTCAACTACTAACTTTACTTCATTAACTCTCTAATCTCTACTCATTTGACTCATCACTTACAACTAATTCTTATCATTCACAAAAATCCTATCTTTCTTTTCCATAACATCTCGCTTATGTATATATATCAACAATTCATGTTCAAAAATCATCATCTCAAGTTGATAACTTCTTCAAGTATACCAATTTCAACTCAACATCATCCATATACAATTCATATTTCATTAACATCAAAAGATAAGAGTTTACAAAGTTTCAATGGGCATTCTGAGCCACAATGCAACATTTCAAAAAATCATAAAATACAAAAGGGAACTTGAACAAATAACACTTGAAATGCAATTAAAGCCTCAAGTTTACAAAGTATAGCTTAAAATACAAAATTACGCCTAATCAGAGCGATGCCTTGACTCTCTTTCATTCGATCTCTTGCTCATCATTTGAATAGGGGAAGGAGAGTGGGGGTGAGCTTAAAAACTAGTGGGTAACAAGTTTATAATAGAGAATAAGCAAAATCATTGAAATGTTCATTTATCGTAGAAATTTTATATTGAATGCATGAAACACATAGTTCTCAAATTCTCAACCAAATTCACAATTCTAGCTCAAAAATCATAATTAAAACATCATCATATAAACATAGCATGAACATTTAACCATCAAAGCATAACACTCAATTATGCATTATTCTTAACAATTCAAAGATCATGAAAGAGTATCATTCTTCTCACTAATTCTATTAGCTCAAACTTTTGACAATTATTCATGCGTGTAACTCATACGCATGCGACTCAGACTAAGGATTAGTTGTTGCTGCATGCTATGACATGTTAGTCAAGAGTGCATGTAAGTTGATACATATTTCCAAAAATGCCCGTGTAAGATACTAAACCTAGGTGCTCTGATACCATACATACTGGACATTGTTTCCAGAGTCCAACTATTCGTAGTTATAAAATGTGAACGTATCATCCTTTAAGGTTATTTTGATGTAATCTCCTTAAACACCAATAGTTCATATTAACTCTCTAATACTATAAGTGTTGGGCCCCGTTTTTGCCCTTATAAGACACGTGCCTGACGTCCTACAAGACATCTAAACATGCATCTCACAAGGGTGGCATGCTCACACTAGTCAGTCACCAAAATATGAATTGACTTCTTCAGATCAATGTTTCTTATTGTCTGATCTTTATAACGATACCAAAATCGTTCAATTTGGTTTAGAAATTTGAAAGTTGTACCCCAATAATTTTCAGACTATCATTATACTGAAATAATACAGTGTACTCAACTTCCATCCAGAAATTGAAAGTCTTAGAGACTGAATTAAAATTTAATTTCTTCAGTTAATTTGTAGCTATATGAATCTAATTTATTTTTAAATAATAATTATCTCATTTGGAGTGGTAAAAATCAAGATATGATTAAAACATCGTGGTAGGTTCAGTAAAATAATCAATTCATGCTCTTCCAACAGATTCCCTCACTTTCTTTCCATTCATATTTTTAATATCAACTCCAAAGGATTCCAATTTTTATTTAGGCATATAGGAATTTGTTGTGAATCCAATTCTTCAAGAATCAAGTAATTTGGAGGTCATACGACAAAGTTATGGCCAAAAGAATCAAATATGTTCAGAGTTGGAAAAGCCCTTCGGGTGCGATCACGAGGAACAAAGGTACAATTGCAAGGATGACGGTGCACTCGCAAGGAATACAGGTTTGATTGCAAGGAGAAAGGTGTGATCATAAAGAGAGAAGGTGTGATCACAAGGGTACTTCATGCGATCGTAAGGGTGCTTGGTGCGATTGCGACTGAAGCTATCCTACATATACATCCTATACGACATCACTAAATTCAAATAATCATAACTTTCAACTCCAATGTCCAAAATTTTCATACTATATACCTTTGGAGAGCTAGAAAGATAATCTACAACTTTTAAGAAGACATAGTTGTCTAATTCAGCCTAGATCAATCCAGTGTTTCCCTTAAATTCTGAACACAAATTTTTCCCTTATGAAGAACTTGAAATTTGCAATGTACAAACTTGGAATGTCATGAGCATAACCATTCAACTACCATCTTTACTTCATTAACTCTCTAATCTCTACTCATTTAACTCATCACTTACAACTAATTCTCATCATTCTAAAAAATCCTATCTTTCTTTTCTGTAACATCTCGCTTATATATATATATATGTATTATCAATTCATATTCAAAATTCATCATCTCAAGTTGATAACTTCTTCAAGCATACCAATTTTCAACTCAACATCATCCATACACAATTCATATTTCATTAACATCAAAATATAAGAGTTTACAAAGCTTCAATGGTCATTTTGAGCCACAATACAATACAAAAGGGTACTTGAACAAATAACAGTTGAAATGCTTAAAATACAAAATTACGCCTAATAAGAGCGATGCCTTGACGCTCTTTCACTCGATCTCTTGCTCATCACCTGAATAGGGGAAGGAGAGTGGGGGTGAGTTTAAAAGCTCAAAGGTAACAAGTTTATAATGGAGAATAAGAAAAAACATTGAAATGTTCATTTTTCGTGAAAATTTATATTGAATTCAAAAACGTATAGTTCTCAAATTCTCAACCAAATTCACAATTGTAGCTCAAAACTCATAATTAAAACATCATCACATAAACATAGTATGTACATTTAACCATCAAAGCATAACACTCAATTGTGAACTATTCTTTAAAATTCAAGATGCAATGCACAAAAAAATGGCTCGAGAGTTTCATGGAATGAAACGGAGAAACCGAAGTTTGCACTATGAACAAAACAAGTCTGATTTTTAGGATCTCGTATACCTCAAACGGGAAGCCAGGAGAATGCTTTAAGTCAACGTTCACGCGACTAATGAAACGGGTTCCTCTCTTACCCAAACAAAAGCACATATTCATACTCAAATCATTTCATCATGTGCTCATACTGTCATGTTCTTTTCATTTATACAAAATGCCATGACATTTTTCAAGGCATTTCCTTCTTCATTTCGCAATTCATCAACAAAATTCATATACCAAACATATAAAGATTTCTCAAATCATTGAAATAGCAATCATGCAATATTTATAAAACAATTGAAATCATTTAATTCTCTTGCTTTTGAAGACATAGTCAAGGCTCATTACTTAATTATAAACATATAACCCACCTGATTTCCTTGCTTATAAACTTGGTTAAAGATGCCTCTCCTCTTACTCCTCTTACCTTTCTTGATTTCCTTCATCAATTGCAAAATTCCTAATTCAATAAGAACTCCAATTTAAGGACTCAAAGAAACATATACATAAAACTGATCCTAGAAAGCTTAAACCCATGCAATTCTTAAGCTTCAAGAATTAAAACCTTTCCAAAAATCCAAAAGACTAAGAATGAGCTTACCTTGAGTCTTCACCAAATGAAGAGCTCCTGGCTCTCATGAAAGCTCTTCTCTTCCTTTACCTTTTTCTCTTCTTGAACAACCTCAAAATTACTCTTGAAAACTAAGAAATGATGAAACCCTAGCTTTTTCCTCCTTCCTTTCTCTCAAAATCGAAACCTCTCCTTCTTCTCTCTTATTTTAGTTTTTTCACTCTTCTCTCCCTTCAATTCACGTTTTTCTCTTCTTAACAAGCAAGACAACATATTCTTTTTCCTATAATACCCTTAATGAGTGTGCAATGTCCCTTTTACCCTTCTTTTATGCCTTATGGTTCTTTATCCTTAAGTGAACTACCAAAAATGCCCTTCATACAATACACTCTTACTAATTTAATTAAACCAACCTATATAATAAAATCCTACTAACATTTACATAATTATTAACTCTGAAAATTAATCTATTAAGATCTCTAAATTCATTTAAGTCATGCCTAACTCAATAAAAATAATAAGAAAAATTTCAGGGGCCAACACATTCCCCATGCACCTTTTGTAATCTTATTCGGCTCTTCATTGACTGGGACACCTTATGAGTAATGTTGATAAACTATTGGAACCAATGCATAAATAGGTTAGGAAAGCCCAGTGCTACTAGTGTATTATTCATAAAGTTCAAGTATAAGGAATCATAAGATTTATGAAATTTGATTTTAATCATATAACTCTTTCTTTAATTCTTTCACTATGCATTTTTGGTGGAGTTTTTAAATCATGAGAATATTATCTCCTATAAACTTCCCCTTTATATAAGCTCGTTAAGTGGAGTCCATTAGATGACCCAAAGATGGTTTCAATCTTTTAGCTATGATCTTTGCAGTCACTTTATATATAATATTGCAAGAAGAGATAGGTCAATAGTCCTTTAGAGTGTTTCAGGAATGCACCTTAAGAAAAACATATTTTTTATTGAGTTCTTTCAACATTCTACCATTCTCAAAGAATTCCTTCACAAAATTAACCACCATAGTCTTTGTGTGTTTCTATGTTTTTTTTAAAAAAAATTGAATCCATTAGGACTTATTGATTTGTTGGGATTTAAAGAAAATAATATCCTTTCCATTTTACTTGCTTTAATATGTTTTATAAGATTTCTCACTATATTACTCAAAACTTTATTCACATTGAAGGATTTTAGTAGAGTTGATAATGAATAACCCTGTATATTTGATCCAATCAACTCAAAGAATAATATATGTGCTTCTTAATGTATTTCCACATTCAAAAACAAATCTCTACCTTCTACTCTTAAGGAGGAGATACTATAATTCTTCCTTCTAGTTTCAATTGCTTTATAAAAGTGTTATTTTTTCATATCCTTATTAGTTAGCATAACATTCTTAACCTTTGTTTGATCAGTAAAATGTCATTCTTAACCATTTGGTTATAATGCATCATAACTCTCTTTTCCTTTTCTTACAACTCTATATTCTAAGGATTTTTATAGAGAGCTTCCTAAATTGAATCCAGTTTGCACTTTGCCTCATCTACTACTTTATGATTATACAACTTCCTCTTGCTCCTTTTTTTTAGTTCCTCTTTAATAGCTTAAAGCTTCTTGATGTATTTCAACAACTTGTTTCAACTCATATGTTCTTAGAAGGATGACTCAAACCTTCTGTCATAAGTAGTTAGTTATTAAAATGAAAGATAAATCTTCTAGTATATCGATTAAAAATATTTTGGACCAAAATAGGTGTATGATTTAATAGTATATGATTATAAAAGCTGACTTTAATTTCAATGAATGTCTTGACTAATGGATATTGATTAATGCTCTATTTAGGCTTTTTTTCTTATGAAGTGTCTCCCCTCTTTCTTATTATTCCATATAAATAACAACCCTTGCATTTTGAGGTTTACTATTTAAATATTGTAGCAAGATTTCAATAACTCATCTGAATGATTTTTAACATTAAAGTTTTCTTATACTTCTAATGTGTTCATCATACAATCAAAGTCCCTTATAATTAACCATGCTCATCCATAAACTCTCCTATTTGTTTAATCATATTCCATAGAAAGATTCTTTGAAATGAAAAGTTAAAAACATATACAAAGGTTAGAAAAAAATCTTGTTGTGTTGTTTTACATTTTTAAATTGGAGATGAATTATTTGTTATTTTATTTCCATTAATGAGACTTTAACTACTTGAGGATCATTTAAGACAATGATCCTTCCATTATAGTGTTAAGAGCAATTTGAGATCATAGGACACTACTTCCTTATAATTTTTTGAAACTCTTGCATTTATTCTCTTTAATTTTTTTTTTCAAAGGCCCCGTGATGAAGTTTATGCTCCTTTATAAAATCAATTAGCATATGTTGTTATTAGGGTTATTGAGCCCTCTTATGTTATATGCCAGTATGTTCATTTAGTTCTCAAATTTGGTGTTTTCTTCTTCCTTTTGGATCCTTTCCTAGTCAATCTTTGAAAGCTTTTTTTAGTTTTCTTGCTCAAGCTAGTTCTCTTATTATGTATTTCTAGGGAATTTTCCCTACTATTTTCCTTAAACAATTGAGGACTAAAACTTCCTATTACTTATTTCCTTCTCTTATTATGTACAGTTTATATTTTCTTTTGGATTGTCCCAATTTATTTATTAGAATCCATAACATAAAGTTATGTTGCTTCTTTGTTTACATTGCTCTCCTCGTATGTATCATTCTCCACTTATTCAAAAGCTACAAGGTTCATCTCATTTTATTTGATTGCACCTTTATCATTATTTTGTTTTTAAAGCTCATTTGTTCCTTCTGTTTCTTTCTTAGGATTATATTTTCTGGATTTGTTTCTTAACTCATTAAAATAAGAATAAGTGCAAGTTTTGAATATCTTCCCAGTTGGTCGCTATCTATATTGATCTCTAATTTTAAGAGACCAAAGCATAATCTTCAAAGAAGAAGTTAGTTTTATCAAACCTTAGTAATGGAATAGTTTCAGTTTGTTATTTGTTAACATTAGTTAGCATATACACCTTTGCATAATTAATTCTATTTGTTGTGACTTTGGTATTACCTATGCATATTGGCTTCAGACATAGCTACCTAAAAGACATAATCTATGTATTGTCCAATACTCTGCATGTTATGCATATTTAGCCAGATGGGCATATGATTTTATCTAAGATCTAACAGTTTATTCCCTAGTTTCCAAGACCATAACATAATAGGTTTGGAATTAAAGTGTTAGGAACCACTCTTTAGGACCTTATAGTTTAATTATGTGGAAGAAAAATTTTACAAGAACATGTTTCCATCATTCTATAGTATCTTCTACAACCACATATTCTTCCATTGAATTCTAGCCCAACCATTTATTTTTAGATAAGAGTGCTTATTTTACCTTTAAAATTCCTTTGAAAGAGCTCTCCCACTTTAAAGTAGCATCTTTTAATATGCATGCACTTGAAACTATGATGATTATTTCCATCCAATGAAGCTACTAGGGGGTAGCAACGGAAATCAGTTGCACAAGCATTATCTTTTATAATGTACTTCCATGTTCTTTTAAAAGTAGCTTGGTGTTTTGAGTGATTTGGACATTTGTTTTGCTTCAAATTTGACTAATTATGGGAAGATTCAATACCTTTAGTATGATTTAAACCCTCAAGCATAGACCTTAAGAGAGGTAAATTTTCAAGTTCAAAAATTGAGGATTTTGACATATGATGAAGATGGTGAAAAGGTGAATCTGAAGCAAGTTACCAGAAAATGAATAGAAAAAGGGTAAGAGAAGAGAAAGAGACCAAAAATGAGTTCCCTAGCCAACCAAAACAAGTGATGGATGAGACTGCTATGAATGAACTAGGATTTTACCACTATAAATGGAAACAAGCTCATAAGAAGTAAAATGCAAGTTGGAATATTGCTTTAAGAATTAGATGAGACTAGAGTAGTGAATAAAGAAAGAAGAAACTAGGGACCACAAAAGTAGATAAGGAGCAAGAGTTTGAAGCAATTAGACTAGAGGAGAAGAGTAAGAATATTGTAAGTTAGGATTGAAGGCATGAACACCAAGCACAGTATTAAGAAAGGTTAAAGAGAAGTTAAAGCTTCTATCTCTAAAAAGCTATGCTAGTAACATGTTCAAATTTATCACCTATCTCATAGTGACCATTTAATGCTCTTATTATGGATACTTCATTTTTAACCTAAAACATTAATTAATATATCTATGGGTTAATTTTTACTCAAGCAATTTTTTTCTCATAACTTCATTTCCTTGGCATTATGTTAAATTTTGTATTTGAAGTAGGTTATTTTCAAGTTTGATTGGAATGAAACAAATTAAGTTTTAAAGTTTCATATAAAAAGAGAGACTCCATTTTTAATCCAATAAGACATAAGTAATAAAGTTTCTTTCTTCTTATGTGTATAAACCATTTTTAATCTTTTTTATTAATTTTTGAGTAGTCCTAAAGACCATGTAAATTATACCATTAGTAGTTTAAGAAAACATCATCTTTTAAGCAGAAGTTGAAAAAAATACATGTCAGGAAAAAGAAGAAGAAGAAGAAGAAGCTCTAACAGGTATATATTCTTGGTGAAAAGAATTGGTGAACAACGAATCTCTTACTAAAGCATGAAGTTTTATGTTCATATTGAAATACACAATCTTCCACTTACCAAGGTATACTAAGGGTGTCTTCAATAAATTTACTTGAGCGAGTTGTACAAGAAAGTAAGTGTACACCAAAGAACGAAGAACATAAACAAATGGTAAGTGATGGATAGACCTTTTACATTTTATCGTAAAACCTATATATAATATATGGCTCATTGATAACTATGGTTTTAATAATATTAAGTGCTAAATTCTGATTAGTCAATTTGATTAAGTAAGATAAGGTTTTATTTTTAAAATTACCATTTTATGAGAACGGTTAAGATATCTTTATTTCATAAAAACTGGTCCTCTCTCTCGCCCTCACACCTCTCTTTACGTTTTCACCATTAGAAATTAGGATTACTAAAGGAAGGAGCAGAGAAATCAAGTTTCTCTATAATTAATCATTTGTAAGGGTTTTTTCGTAATTACGATTAAACTAAACTAATGGATTAAGGTACGTAATTCCCATTTTATATTTTGGTGTAAAACATAAAATTTTGAGATCTGGATTAAAGGAATATTGCAATTATGTCTATGCAGTAAATAGCCTAGTTCTAAACTCTATTGTTTTTTTGTTAAAGATATGTTTAATTCATATTATTTCCACATAATTTCTTGTTGAATTTTACTGGGTTATTAAAAATTTCTTCGTATCTCATACTTATGATTTTATAGTAAAAATAAAGTTTGCAACTTGCAAGATTTTTAAATTGTAGAAGGTACAAACATTATGATCAAAGAAAAAAGTAAAACAGAGATTAAGAAGGGTTATACCTTTGACATTATAGCTTTATAATATATTTTTTCTTGATTTTTATGTATATCTATAGTGCATATATATATAAATTGCTTATTTAATTGGAGAAGATGGCTTTGGCTTTATAAATATGTTTTCTCTTTGATTTCCTTATATGCATTGAGGAATAAATGGGTTGAATTAAGCAATCCTTTGTGGATTAGAATTATTAGCAATATCATTTGTTACTAAGGCTACATGTAAACATTGATATTTTGTTTTATTTTACCAATTTTTGTGCATAAACATATTAAGTCTATTTGTTTACAGATTGTATTATGTGTACTGCATGAAACATGGATGAAGCTTATTGTTATATGATTTTTGCCAAACCCATATGTATGAGGGCTATGATTCTTATTTTTGTTAGTATTGTTATTTTATGATGATGTAAGTGGGCATATGCATTGATGATTAAGGTATGATTTATTTATGCATATGCATAATTTTCATACTCTTATTTTTGATAGTTTGTTAGTCACCAAAGTGGCTAAGCTTTGATGATTAATGGATATTAATTTATGAAATGTTTTAATTCAGTTACTCATGATTTATGGATGCTTATTAAGAAAAATGATACAATGAATTCGTTGCTACTTGAAGTTCACAAATTATAAAATATTTTAAGATTACACAAAGGTTAATTAATTAATTTTATAATTTGTAGACATGAAGTGTTAATTTATATGATTAGAATGAATATGTTTAGTATATCCAAAGATAGTTAGCATGTTTGTTGAAGGTATATTTAATTAACAATTAAGTGATATAAAATTAGCATCATTATTGTAATTATGGTATATCTTAGAATCACCCAAACGAGATCTTAGATATACATTAAATGTTTTATGTGGAATAATTATTTTGGATCTAATTTAAGTGTTAAGTTTTATGACTCAAAGAATTAATATGTGAGCATTCTATTATGTTTTGCAGTTTTTGTTTTTGTTAACTTTAATTTTATTGCTTCATCTATTCCATCCTTTAATTGATTAAATTACTTTGATTGGTGTGAACATGTCCAATTTCACCACGATGTATGGGGCCTTGATTTGGCACTCCAAGTTTAGAAACCAGCTGCTATTACTGATGCAAGCATTGTCGATGAGAAATCTTTCTATAAAGCTTGGGAAAGATCGAGCTGATTGAGCTTAATGTTTATGCAAATGACTGTTGCTAACAACATTTAGAAAACTCTTCCCAACATTAAAATTACTTAAGAATTTATGAAATTTATGGAAGAGCATTCCCAAACTATTGATAAGTCACTTGTGGGGACGTTAATGACTAAGTTGCCCATTATGAAGTTTGATGGTTCACAAAGCCTATATGAACATGTCATTGAAATGAAAAATATAGAAGCAAGACTACAGTTCATTCTTAATTCATTGTCTCCTGAGCAATATAGGATATTCCAAATGAATTATAACACTATAAAAGATAAGTAGAATATGAATGAACTAGTCAGTATGCTTGTTCAAAAGGAGACATAACTTAAGAACCAGGGGACCCATACCATTAATTTGGTAGGTCATTAAAGAGTTGGTAAGAAGTGCAAAAGGAATTATTACAAAGGCAAGGCCAAGTAAGGACAACTTAAAGTTAATAAATCCTCTAGTCAAGTTCATAAGAAGGAACATAAAGGTGATAAATGCCATTTTTCAAGAAACTTGGGCATTATTAGAAAGATTGCCTACAACATAAAAGATTGTTAGAAAAGAAAGTTAAGCTTAGTGCTTTAGTATGTTTTGAATCTAATTTGGCTGAAGTTCCTTACAATACTTGATTGATTGATTTTGGTTGTACCACTCATGTTTTGAATACCTTGTAGGGATTCCTTACAACCCAAACCACAAACCTAAATGAAAAGTTTGTTTTGATGGGGAACCGTGTCAAAACTTTAGTTGAAGCTATAGGAACTTATCATTTGATTTTAGATGCTAGACATCATTTAGATTTATTTTAGACACTTTATGTACCTTATATTTCCCATAATTTAGTTTCCTTATATGAACTTGATTATGTTAGTTATACTTTCAAATTTGGGAACGGATGTTTCAGTTCATTTAAAAACAATTGCCTTATTGGTTCTAGTATTCTTTATGATATCCTATATAAGTTAAATCTTGACAATGTTTTGGCTAAAGCTCTAATAACCTTGCATCATAATGTTGGTACTAAATGTGGTTTAATTAATGAAAGTCTAACTTTCTTGTGACATAAGGGCTTAGGTCATATTTTCAAAGAAAGACTAAAGAAAGAAATTTTACCATATTTGGACTTTATTGATTTTGGTGTGTGTGTGTGTGAGTTGCATTAAGGTAAAGCAAACTAAACATACAAAAAAGGAGTCACAAGATGCACACAACTTCTTGAAATTATACACACTGATATATGTGGGCCTTTTGATGTTCTATCTTTTGGTGGAGAAAATTATTTCATCAGCTTTATTGATGAATTTTCACATTATGGATATGTCTATTTATTTCATGAGAAGACTTAAGCAAAATAATGGGTTACAAGTATTTATTCATGAGGTGGAAAGGAAATTAAATAAAGAGTTAAAAATTGTCAAATTTGATCAAGGTAATGAATTTTATGGCAAATATAATGAGTCATAACAAGGCCCAAGTCTATTTACCAAATTTCTTTAAAAGCATGGTATATATACTCAATACACAATGTTAGGTACACCACAATAAAATAATGTGTTAGAAAGATGTAATCACACATTAATGGATATAGTTAGGAGTAAGTCAAGTAATTCGTCTTTACCCTTGTCATTTTGGATGCATGCATTGAGGTCCACTATTTACTTGTTAAATAAGGTTCCTAATAAGGTAGTTCCAAAGACTCCTTTTGAACTGTGAACTGGAAGGAAACCTATCCTAATACACCTACATGTTTGGAGTTACTCAACGGAAGTAAGAATTTATAATCCACATAAAAATAAATTTGATGCAAGAATAATTAATGGATTTTTTATTAGTTGTCCAAAAAACATTCCAAAGGGTATAGATTTTATTGTCCCAATCATATAATAATAATTGTTGAAATTGGAAAAGCTAGGTTCATTGAGAATGGTGAAACCAGTAGGAGTGTTGTAAGACCATGTAATGGAGTTGTTGAAGAAATAAAAGTTCAAGTTCCCCTACCAACTACCAACTTCATGAAGAGCTTATAGTTAATGAACCTATTAAACCTGTAATTAATGTTCCAATTATAGAAAAACTATAAGAAATAGAATTAAGAAGGTCTCAAAGACTTAGAAAACTAGTTGTTTCTAATGATTATGTAGTATATCTACAAGAGTTAGAATTTGACTTAGACAATAAGGATGATCCGGTTTTGTTTTCACAAGCCATTGAAAGTGTTAATTCTACTAAATGGATTGATGTTACGAAAGAAAAGTTGAAGTCTATGGAGTATAATGAAGTTTGGAGTTTATTCAAGTTGCCTAAAGGTTGTAAGAGAGTTAGATGTAAATGGCTTTTAAAGACCAAATATGACTATTATGGCAATATTGAAAGACACAAAGATAAACTTATTGCTAAAGATTATACTCAGAAAGGTGGCATTGATATAAGGATACTTTTTCACCTTTTTCAAAGAAAGACTCCTTAAGATTTATTATAACACTGATGGCTCATTATGATTTAGAGTTGCATCAAATAGATATGAAAACAACCTTTCTTAATGGTAATTTAAAGGAAGACGTGTATATGAATCAACCTAAAGGCTTTTCAATTGAAGGAAAGGAAGACATGGTGTGCAAACTTAAGCGAGCCTCCCGACAATGGTATCTTCAATTCAATGATACTATTACCTCCTTTGGATTTAAGAAAACATGGTTTATCAGTTTATATATCTAAAAATCAATAGGAGTAAGTTCATATTTGTAGTACTTTTTATGATATCTTGTGAGCTACTAATGACCTTGGTTTAATGCAAAATACCAAAAAATTTCTCTCTAAAAATTTTGAAATGAAAGATATGGGAGAAGTCAGTTATGTGATAGGGATTGAAATATTCCATGATAGATCACAATGGTTATTACGCTTATCTTAGAAAGCTTATATTAATAAGGTCTTTGAGAGATTTGGCATGAAAAATTGTTCTGTAAGTGTAGTTCCAATTCAAAAAGGAGACAAGTTTAGTCTCAATCAATGTCCAAAGAATGAATTGGAACATAAACAAATGGAAAATATTCCTCATGCATCAATTTTTAGAAGCCTAATGTATGCTCAAACTTCCATCAGAATAGACATTAGCTTTGTTATCAACATGCTGGGCATATATTAAAGTAATCCTGAATTGGAGCATTGGAAAGCCGCAAAGAAAGTTTTGAGATATCTACAAGGTACTAAACATCATATGCTCAGTTATAGGAGATTTAATCATTTGGAAGTGATTGGATATTCATATTCAAATGGTTGCATTTATACCATAAAGTTCACTTTTGGCTACCTTTTCTTATTAGCTAGAGGAACTATTTCTTAAAAAAATGTGAAGCAGTCTATCATTGTTGCTTCCATTATAGAAGCTAAATTTGTAACATGTTTTAAAGCTATAATTCAAGGATTATGGTTGCAGAGCTTTATTTTGGGACTTGGAGTTGTCGATAGTATTTCCAAGCCACTGAAAATTCAATGTGATAATTCTACAGTAGTTTTCCTTTAAAGAACAACAAGTATTCAAAAGGTACTAAATATATGGAATTAAAATGCTTGTTTGTTAAAAAAGAAGTTTAGAAATAAACAGCTTCAATTCAACTTATTAGCACTAATTATATGATTGTAGATCCTTTGAGGAAGGATTGGCACCGAAAATATTTAAAGAAAATGTTGAAAGAATGTGTATTATGGGATACCATTTTTAAGATTTATGATATTTGTATTTTCACACTGTAAGCTCACTTATGTTTATGTTTCTATTAATCCTATTTTATAGTATACATTTATGAATAAATTATGTCGATAGGATTTGTCTTTAAATAAGACATTATTGTTGGACCATTAATGTGTTTCTTATTTATGAATCATATTAAATAAAGCGCTAATATTATAGTACGTGGAAGTAATTATGTCATTTGTTCATTGTGAAACTGCAACGACTCTTATTAATATCTTTGTTTGATTATGATTTATGATATAATCAACATTAAAGAATTTAACAAAGTTTATACGCAGAATGTTTATTTATTATTAAACCATGATATGATGTATTTTTAATTAATGAGCCAAGTGGGAGATGCAAAACCTAAATTTAATATGTGGCTCCTTAATAATTACGGTTTTAATAATATTAAGTGTTGAATTCTGATTAGTCAATTTGATTAAGTAAGATAAGGTTTTATTTTTAAACTTACCGTTTGATGGGAACAATTAAGATATCCTTATTTCATAGAAACTGGTCCTCTCTATCTGACAAGCCCCTATCTTGTAATGACTAGACAACCTGCCCGACACTCCACGGTGGCTCTCCAGTCGATATCTAAGTCGGTTAGAAAGTTCCCTTGAAGCTAAGCCTATTGCCCTTGTTAAGGAAATGCTTCAATTCACAATAAGAAATGTAAATAGTGGAGTTTTGTTTTCAGTTTATTAAAAATTTCAGCAACACAATGACTATATTTTGACATCCCAAAAATTTCAAAGTCCCTGTAAAAGTTCAAAACACTTCTATTATCACATCAATATCTCAACTCCAAAATCGTGAACTGCAAATCCACTCACATACAGTATCAAATAATTACATCAATAAACTTTGAAAAGCTAAAACAAAATCATGCATGTCGTTTTAAAAAAACCTTTATATACATCCATTCTTTTACTTCCCAAAACATGTACAAAGATATGTAGTAATTCTCAAAAATTTGTACAAGATAAAATAAAAATACCTACCCAACAACACTTGACAAAGTTGACTATTTGCAAGGTGGAGTCCCTGCTATTAAAGCCCCTGAGCGTGCACTTGGGAGGTTTTATCTAAAAATAGAAAATAAAGGGTGAGTTAAACGAGCTCAGTGAGTGTTATTGGTTTCCAATAAAAAAAACATTTATACAAACATTAACCTTCATAAAAGGAAACAATTTCTTTTCTTTTCAAGTAATAATCAATGCTATTACAAAACATATTCTTTTCTTTTCATAAGATCAATGCATACGTAAAACAAAACATATATATTTTTCTGAGATCAAGTTCTACTTTTCTTCTAAAGTAAATAGTGATGGCAAATAATACTTTTATGAACTTTTTTCTTAAAAGTTAGCCTATCACTAATTTTCTTTGTAAGACCACGGAGCTGGTTCTGCATCAGTTACTCATGCCTAGTTAACCTCTATATATTGATTATTATGAAGCTTGTTCTATATCACTTACTTAAAACAATGCTAACACTACAAATAAATTAGTGGTTACGGAGCTGGGTTTACATCGCTTATCCGTAATGTAACATCCCGTTACTGTTAGCAAGGGTATTATGATAATTGGGACAGACTGATAGGATTTCACTGCATTCATTGACTGAGCATGTTACTGGCCTCTAATTATAGAGGAACAGGTTTATTGCA
>JANIPM010000231.1:35473010-35486706 GCA_027478405.1 Erythroxylum cassinoides
ACAATGATGCAACTTTATGGTATGCTAAACTATGTCATATTGGTCAAAATCGAATTAGCCGATTAGCTAAAGAAAGGCTTTTAGGTAATTTACGTCACGTAGATATACCTACATGTGAGCATTGTTTAGCTGGTAAAATGGCAAGAAAGCCATTTGGAGAGGGAGCATGAGCTCTATATCCATTGCAATTAATTCATTCTGACATTTGTGGCCTAATGAATATAAGAGTTAGACGTGAGGTTGTTTATTTCATCACATTCATAGATGATTATACTTGATATGATCATGCCTATTTGATTTCTCATAAATTGAACGTATTCGATAGTTTCATAAAATACATGAACTTCGTTGAGAAACAATTAGATAAGAAAATAAAAGCATTACGAACTGATCATGGACAAGAATACTTGTCAGAAAAGTTCAAGGCATTATGTGATGAGAAAGGAATAGAAAGGAAATTAACAATTTCTAGAACACCACAATAAAATGGCATCGTTAAAAGAAGAAATAAGATGTTATTAGAAATTATTAGGTCCATGATGGCATAAGCAAATTTACCAATCACCTTTTGGGGTGATGCATTGCTAATAGCCACCTATGTATTTAATCGTGTGCCCACAAAATCAGTTACTAGCACACCATATAAGTTGTGGACTGGTAAGAGACCTGATATATTAAGTCTCAGACTTTGCGGGTGTGTAGCCTATGTTTATGATCTCTCTCATAAACATTAGAAATTAAGCCCAAAAGGGAGAAAAATTATTTTTATTAGATACTTAGAAAACTTAAAAGGATACGTGTTCATTAGTGAACAAGGTAATGGAGGTGTAACTGAATTTGAATCACGAGATGTAACATTCTTAGAGAATGATTTTTCCAAGCAAAGCGAAATAGGTAAAGACCTATTATTATATGAGTCGTTTGATCAGAATGATTCTGTTATAAAGAATCAAGATGGAGAACTTCAACCAAGTGGGAGCAATTCCACATAAAGGTTCTCTATGATGACTAATTCGAGTGGGAGCAATCAGATCAATCATGAATTTGTTTATTATAAACCTTGGTTAAGACGAAGTAATCGAGAAATAATTCCTCTATGTCATTTTGGGATTAAAGGAGAAATAAATATGATTGTTCCGCAAGAGGATGAAGAGCCAAGGAATGTAAATGAGGCTCTTACCGGTCTTGCTAAAGAAGAATGGATGAAGGTAATGACAGAAGAAATGACTTCTTTAAGCTCAAATCAAGTGTGGGACTTGGTTGATCTCCCTGAAGGGCATAAAGCAATTGGGAACAAGTGGGTTCTCAAAATTAAGTGAAAAGCTGATGGCAATATCGAAAGATATAAGGCACGCCTTGTAGCAAAAGGATACACACAATAGGAGGGAATTGATTATGAGGAAACTTTTTCACCTATTGTGAAGTTTGCTTCAATCCGTTTTATTCTGGCTATAGTAGCCAGTATGGATCTTGAATAACATTAAATGGATATAAAAACTACTTTTCTCAATGGAGAATTAGATGAAGAAATCTATATGGAACAACTTGAAGGTTTCATCAAGGCAGGTCAAGAAAATAAAGTATGTCGATTATTAAAATCAATTTATGGCTTGAAGTAGTTTTCAAGATAATGGTATATTTGTTTTCATAACATAATCATTTCGTATGATTTTTAAATGATCGATGAAGACCATTGTGTGTATGTTAAGAAATCCAAAGATAAATTTGCGATTTTATCTTTATACGTGGATGATACACTAATTGCTTGTAATGACTGTGTGTCTCTTACGCAAATCAAAGATTGGTTATCATCTGAATTTGAAATGAAAGACATAGGTGAAGCGACATGCATTATTGGTGTCAAGATTTCAAGAGATTATTAGAAGAGAATGTCATCGCTTTCACAACCAATGTATATTCAAATAATTCTTGAACAATTTCGTATGCAAGATTGCAAACCAATTGATAATCTTATTGCTAAAAATGAAGGCCTTAGTAAGAAAAATTGCTCGTCAACGCCACAAGAAAGGGAACAAATGAAGAATGTTCCCTACTCTAGTGCAGTTGGAAGTCTTATGTATGCAAAGATGTGTACTAGACCAGATATTTGTTACACCGTTGGGATGGTGAGCAGATATCAATCAAATCCAGGCTAAGCTCATTAGAAAGAAGTAGAGAGAATATTGAGGTATCTAAAGAGAACCATGGACTATACACTATGTTATCAAGGCAATGATCTATGTATACAAGGGCATACTGATGCAGATTAGGGAGGAGATTTAGATGAAAGAAAATCTGCCTCAGGATATATATTCGTACTAAACCATGGAGCAATATTATGAAAAAGTAAGAAACAATCTTGCGTTGCATTATCCACAATAGAAGTTAAATTTATAGCATTCTCAATTATAGTACAAGAGGCTGTGTGGCTTCATCGATTTTTTGTGCATTTGGGAGTAACTAAAAGCAAAATTAATCCAGTGACCATCAACTGTAATAGTCAAGCTACCATCGCTTATACTAAAGACCTCAAATTTTATTGTAAGATAAAACACATAGATACTAAGTATAATTATGTGAAAGATATAGTTGCATGAGGATAAGTGAATATGAGACATATATCTATGCAAGATATGATAGCAGACCCAATGACAAAGTCAATTTCTAGAGATGTATGCATTGGGCATGCAAAGTCACTAGGACTACGTAGATGTTGAAATGTACTGGTAAACATTTCTCTATGTATGTTCACTTAGTCGAATGTCATATGTTTGGATATACTGTATGATGAAGATTATACATTGTGTATTATTTGATTCATGAATATAAGTGTTTATGTATAAATATATTTTGGGATGAATTATAAGTATATGAGATAGATTATAGATTGGCCCTTTCACACGGAAAATCACCTCTAGTGTTTATGCTCGCTAGAGATGAGGCATGTTTAAAGTTTATTATCTAGGTGATAATTGAGAGCGAGAAAATTAAACAATAAATGTCGTAAGGAAATTGGTTCAAAGTGATTTATTAATCATTATATCTGTCTTACGTTGCCAAATGTGAGTTCTAAATAAGTTTTTGAGTAGATGAGTGAACTCAAGTTAAACATTGAGTATGTTTGAACTATCATCTGTACGGTATTTCTTGAATAAAGACGTTCGAGTTAAACAAAGTGGGTAAATACCGTAGCACATGACTCATACCATGTGTGCACAACTGACCACAAAAGGGATTAATGTAAGTAATAAGATCTCATCTTACACTGTGTGAGACCCTTGAGGTTAAGAAGAACCTCATCATATACCCTTATGACTCTTGTTTCATTCTTGCGAATTGAGTTTAAGGTTTGCTACTTTAGGTTATTGCCAAAAGATCATGCAAGATACGATCCTATGGAATAATTCTAGGAAAGCAAATTAAATTTAATTCAAAAGAGAATTGAGAACAGAGAAAGGTCATTTAATTTAGATCATTGACTCGCATGAAAAATATTCATAAATGACCATCGTCTCTTTAGTAAAGAACTTGAATATAGTCATAACTCAAGAAACTAAGTGAAATCAAAGGAAAAAATGTAAATGCAAAATATAATCTAAAGCAAAACATACAATGTCTACTCAAGGACTCATAAATCCCAAGATAAATTTGTGAAATTGAGATGTCATATACTCCTAACAGATGTAGCACTATGCTCTCGTCGTATACAGGTCACATCAGTTATTGAGCAAGTATGAGAGCTACAAAGAGTTTGCTTTTTTAATTAGATTAAAACCCCTCATGTGTAAGTGGGAGATAATAAATTAAATACACCCATGAGGGCTATTAAAGTCATTTTCTCTTACATAACTACCAAAAGTAGTTAAAGGTGTAGCATTTAAAAAAAATGACAACACAACAAATATAATGAATCTAAAAACAACAAAAACTTCTAACAGAAGAGAACTTCTGAACGAAAAACAAGGCAGTAAAAGTTCTTTAACCGGTGGTACTATAACGAAAATTTAAGTACATGATTTTTTGTTTATTATATACATAAACAAATGATCCTATCTAACATGATCTTTGTGATTATATTTTATTATATTTATTTTATCTAACAATTCCGTAGACTGACAGATGTCGAAATGTATCGAACAAAAATTTCAAGGCTCCTGGAGTTTCATAGAATTTACATGACTAGTCTACAAAAGAATGGTAAATAAATGTCAGGAAATGGTATTATCTCTTCAATCAAGAACCAATGCCTTTATCAAATAACGGGGCACGAGATGTTCAGAATTCCATCGTTGGAAAAGTTCTCTTTTTCTAGCTTTAGTAGCTTTCTGCGTTCCAAGTTAAAACCAGTGGGCAAAACTGAAGGTCAGGGTCATGCACAAAGCAGTGGGAGTATGGTTGTTAAACCCAACGAAGCTTAATGCATCAAAATGCTCTCTGAAATACAATGGTTTAACTTCCAGAGAGAGATCGTCGACAGGATTAGCACTCCAACAGTGGTTAAATGAAATGCCGTCCTCTTAAGCAAGAATACACGACAAACACTAAGGTATTAAAAGTGCACATATCATTAACATGTTTCCCATCACATAGGGCCCAAGCATCTTAAACTAAATACCATAAGAAAAATGTACCTTTGAAGGAATATGTCATAATATCGATACATCATAAAGAAACTGGCCGCTCCTAATCATTAACAGCTCTCTGCTTAGCATCATTTGTACAGTCACGTTTTAGACTACCTCAACATTGGATCATTTTTACACCCTTTAGAACCTGTATAGTCAATCTCCTATGCATGGGCAGTAGGTGATCAACATGTGAACCTCAGCTTGCTCAACTCTATGTATAAAACCTTAAGCTACACAATGTACAGATTCCAGTACAAGCAAACATTTTATTTCCGATAAGCTCGTACCTTCTAAAACAAAGGCAGAGATATTAAAAGAAAGAAAGAGAGGAAGCTCACACTACCCTCAGTTAGCTGTACAGAACTTTCTTTCCTAAGCCACCTAAGCAGGGTGCATTGCCTGCGCTGCAATTCTCCTTTCTGCAAGTATATTATGCAATAATGAGTAACACAAAATAAAACATTTATACACACAAAAACAAGACATATTCAAAGCACTCGTTCCAAGTATGACCCACCAATCTAGCATGTATACAATTTGCTGTTGGAGTGGAATGGTGATCATCACGGATTATCAAAGTAGAGGTACATATTTTAGTACTTTTGCATATTGGCATAATGTGTAGAACTAATGCAGCATGACTGGGAAATATATAGTACCACTAAGTTCACATCAAAAAAATAATAATTTTGTAATAGATAAATGCTGGACAAACAACTGTAACCAATTCTATGTATGCTGTTACTCTGCTTCATGGATAGTTCAGAGCTAGCAGTTGATTAGCAACGCATAAGTAACCAAGCAAAAAGATCATACCATAGTATTTATGTTTGTTTCCAAAGTCCATTTAGGCATATATGTCGAACTTATATGCACTCATAAAAGGAAAAAGTTAAGAGTACCTCCAGCAGCAACAAGTTTCTCCACACGAGCAACAATATGCTTCCCATAGGTGTACTTCTTCAATGCATTTAGATGAACCTTTATTCGTGTGAGGATCAACTCACGCTGTTGATCCTCACAAGTCTCCAATACCTTTTGTACAACATAGTTTGCAAACTGATCTTTCATCATAGCCTGGAAGGAAAATGTAGCAAACAACACATCACTCATAACATCACATAGTCACTGCAAGTATGATGTCTAACAGATATAATAGGTTACTTCATCCAAGTTTCTAAAGAAGTTGTGGAAATTACAAACCTGGAGAGGCTCATTTTCATCAGTAGTGCCGAGCATCTCATTGACTAGTAATTGGCGCTCATTTGGACCACCAAAAGTTAAACACTTCTCCACAACATTGGAGGCAAATTTTTGCTGACTCATTTGAACAATCTTTCCAGCTAAATCCTTGATGATAGCAGATCGCTCATGAGGCTTTCCATGCTCTAGTACATGCTGTCATTATCAAAACCAGGCTTAGTACAAATTAAAGCATTAAAAAGAGCTAAAGAGACAGTCATAAAAGGTGCAACCAAGTAACAACATTCCAAACTTCTAATAACAGAGACCTATATACAAAGAGGGAGCAATATTCATTAATTACACATTTGGTTTCGATAGATGAATACTAAGAAACAAGAAGCTAAACAGATTAGTTATAGATGTGTTCCACAACTTTGCATCATGTAAATGAGCAGATTGCAACTATTTATGTACATACCCTTTAAGGAGGTCCTCAATCAAAAGCTATAGTTCAATAAAACTCCACTTGTTAGACACAAACAAGTTAAATTACAAGTATTCTATTCATGACTTGTAGTAATTACACGATGTGCAGAACTGATAGCAACATCCTGACAATTCGAGTAAAGAACATGGAACTGTCACCTATTTAAGCAAAAGAATTTGGGAATAGGAACAAATGGAACTAAAAGATCAGTGTTCAAATTTGATAGCAAAGCAATAAAACTTAAACCCACAGTTCAAAAATATAGATTGTATAAGGGAATCTCAAATTAAATCCAACTTATAAAAACAAAACCAACAACAGCAACACTCTTGTGTACAACACAACAAAAAAATACAGTAAAACATTCAAATGGGGGTAGAAACCTTCACGAATAAAGTTACTAACCTGGACAACATAATTTCCATATTGATCTTGTGCCAACATGCTAACAGATCCTAGAATTTCATCCATAACTTTGCTCTGGGTTTTTGGGTCCTGGCAGTGTTCCAGGATTCTCTGCAACAAAGAGAACAGCCAAAAGTGTTCAGAATCATAAAATACGCCTTGATAAAAAATGTTAGGAGAAGAAAAGCACTGGAAAGGAGTCTGAACCTGAATCACACGGCACCCATATGGATGGGTGGACAGGGTTACAACTTGATCAAAGAAGGTGGAGACAATAAATTGTATATTTTCTTCAGGTACACACTCAATGCACTTTTGAATGACGTGATTTCCATTCTGGTCGCGTACACATCGCATGACATGACCATCAAGTTCCTCAACCATTTTAATTTTCTGGTCTAAATCAACAACCTCAATGGCCTAAATAGTTTTAAACAAGAAATGTTATTGCTTTAAACTTCAACATCAGCATTATTGTTTTAGTTCAGTAACTACAGTCAATGGAAAACTAGTACTATTACATAATCTTATAAAGTTATCATATGCTAGAGCATCAGAATTGAAACAAGTGAAAAACAACCTCCTCTTCCCAACTAATATTCACTATCCTGATAATATAGTGTGATTTTGGCTGACCCATTCACTTCATTTCAGTATAGTACAATTCTTGGTCAATCGCTTAAAGATGTGCATAGCAAACTTATTGATACCTTTTGGATCACCCGACAACCATACATTTGAAGGCTAAGTGTTAAAACATGACCAAAAAGCTTGCCAGCAAGTTCTCTTTGCTGTGACGGAAGTCCATGTTCAAAAAACTGTATTCAGAAACACAAAGCTAGAGTTGTGAGTAACTTAATACATAAAATATATAGAGATGCAAAAATGCAAAAATAGACACCTGCAGATATTGGATACCTTCTGAATTACATAATTACCAAATACATCAGTCATCAAAGCAAGAGCTTGTGGCATAATTTCCTGATAAACCATGTTCTTCTCACCCATTGTTGCTGTCTCAAGTTTTTGTTGAATGAATCTGCTCCCATACTGATCAGCACTGACACACCAAATTATGCACGTAAATTAAGAGCAGAGTGTAATGGTAGAACTGGAAATAACTTTCAAACTGTAAGCACCTGAACTCAACAACATGACCAGTAATTTCTGAAAGGTCGAGAGATTTTGTCTTATTGCTCTTAAATTCCTCCAGGAGAGAAGATCCAAAGCTTTCACCTGCACCATCCAAGTGCCAGGGTCCCATGATTCCCCCGGTCAAGTTCCTCATCCCAGACGGAAAATGCACATTCAGCTCATTTTGTCTCATGGGACTACCAGCTCCCACAGCAGAGTTGGGCATAACAGGATTTGCCAGAGGACTTCCAGGATATGGCATGCCAATACCAAATGTAGGACTCCCGTAATACCCATGATGATTAGAACCACCAGATTTACCACCAAAAGGAACTCCATACTGTGATTTCTGAGGTGATAAAAGACTTCCAACATGAGCTCTCTGAAGTTCAAGTAAATTTGCATATGAGTTACCTAAGTAATTCCTGTCCATAGGAGGATCATTGAGAGCTGCAAGCTGAGCAGCATATTCTGATGTCTTCAAATACTGCAGATGCATTGGATCAATAAAAGATCCTTGAAGGGAACTCCCTGTCATTGGGCTCCCGACTCTTCCAATGTTGTGTGATTCAGATGCAGCTGTTAAAGATGCTCCAGACCCCAAACTTCCCCCCAAAACTCTCAAGTTAATTCCAGAGGCTGCAGCAGCATTTTCAAATAATGGTGGCAGATTACCAGTCCCAAGTTGGGAAGCCAACATTGGGTTAATGGGGTACCCACTTGATCCGTAATTTGCAAGGGAAGAATTAATAGAATCCAGGTGCTGGTATTGAGTTGGTAAGCCACCTCCAGTGTTGATAGCGGGAGCGGGTGACCCCTTCAAGCATGAATTATCAGATGGAACACCAGTTTTTTGCAATTCAGCCTGCCTATCAGCTACTAAGGGGTAGCTATTCATGTCTAACCCACTACCATTACTTCTATTCAAATCAGAGTATGAAATCTTTGCTGATTGTGGAACAGAAGGCATATGAAACTTAACAGACTCGGATTTCTTCAAGTATGCATTTTGCTTCAATTGATTGTGACCACCAGTAGGACCAAATAGATAATCATGGTGGTTTTCAGCATCCTGCTCAAAATGCGAGGGCAAGTGGTTCTCTTCATCTATGACACCATTTGTCAATTTCATTCCAGATAAAGCTGTTACCAAATCTGGAGCTTCATCAATCCCAGATGAGACACCATTAAATATGTTACAACTGACAGGTCTTTTCTCAGAAACAGAAGCTCTACCGTGTCCAATCGGAGTAGGACAGGGACTAGGAGCCCTAACAACAAGTTGAGGATCGGGAGTAGCACTTCTAGACAAGGAAGAACCAAGAGCAGCAGCATAAGTATATGAAGATGGTTGGCCAGGATTTTGAACAACAGATGAGCCCTGACCATTAGCACCACTACATAAATTATCTCCAGAGGATAATTCACAGCACAAATGAGCCAGCTCATTTTCAGCCGAACCAATAGTCTCAACATTCTCACTAAACGTGTTGCAGCTACTTGGACCTGAAGGGTTTCGCTTCAGCAATGTTGAGTGACCCAAGTCATCCTGCATGAATAAAACAATGACTTTGACTGACACTGAAAACATAAGAATGAAAAACAAGCAGTGGTGAAAAATATGTATGAGGATCTAACTGATGCTACAGAGATAGAAGTCACCGACATTGTTGACAGGGTAACCTTTTCTAATATGACAAAGAAGTCAATGTGCATACCAAATAAGATATTCACTAAGTTAAAGGCTGCTCAGTATTCAGTTCATGAATTGTATCTGTTGACACACAGAGTGGTAACATTAACTTGTAGAATTATAAATCTCCAGCATGAGTAAAAATAATCAAAGTGAATTGCCAGAAGAGGTGAAATTAGAGCAATTTTGATAACAAGATTGCAATGGAAATAACAACAAAAATGATCTCATCATTCATGACAAGCACTGACCAAGAGTAACTGGAGAAACTACTTATAGGACACAAGATTAAAAAAATGGCAAGTAAAAGAGATCAGAGTGCACATGGTTACAGACAAGCTCACATTTGACAAACTAAATACACCAAACCAGTTACCTATAATCATCGTCACACAAATCAACAAATAAACACATTATCATGACCAAATATTGAAGCAACAGATCTTTGTATTATTCATTTTAACATATGGTGACAAGCAAATTCAAGGACAGCCTTGAGAGACACCCAAACAACTATAAAAATCATATTACTACCCCCTTGAGTCAATACGCAGATATTGTATCAGTACATCATACTACATGATATTTATGAGTGGAACTTTTAACATAAATCAATAAAATCGAAGCAACGTGGTTAAGTAAAAGAGCTTTTTGATACCTACGATATTGTAAAGAAACAATGCACAGTAACAGCAGAATTTCATATAAAACACAGATATCGACAACAATAATTAGTAATCACCTGAAAGATTTCAGCAAGATTTTTCTGTTTGTTTCCAAGTCCTAATCCAGGTAAACCTATCAGTCCATGGCCACCCCACTCTGTAGACGCGTGCACCTTGTCTGAATTAATTTCAGGTTCCTGCTTCTTCAAGTCAAACCCCGGTGGCATCGTGTACACGGCCCTTCCACTTCCATTATCAGAACTATTCACCTTTCTCCTATCTCCAATACCACCTAAAACTGAATTACCTTTCAATCTTTGCGCAGACCTCCAATCTTCCCTTGATAGTAGAGGATGTGGAAGCCGAGGGTTTAAATTAACATTCGAGTAATAATATGACAAATAAGCTGGATCAGACTTAAGGTCCTCCTCAGACAAAAACCCATTTCTGGTGCTTCCATTAGCAAACTCCGAAAGGGGGGCACCAACACCACCACCGCCTCCACCACCTAACAAGCCCCCAACTGCATTCAGTGAACCTTCAACAGTTGGTGGTGCAGAACCACTCCTATACAAATTAAGCTCTCTCTCACGGTCATCAGCCTCTTGCCTACGCTGCTCTCGTAGCAACAACCCTATTTCTTTTTCTAAATCATCGCCAAAAGATGCGTCGCGTGCGCCTATCATCGGTCTCCTTCCCAATTCAGAGAGCATGGTCAAAACCCAATTTGATCATTAACTAGTACAATCTAACAACTGATTCAATAAACCAGTATCAACTGTTACTAAAAGGTGCTAAAGACCAAAAATTTCTACGTAGAAGCAAGTTAAAATGCTAAAACCCATACTGATAGTCACTGTAAACTACAAAGGTCAAAATTTTAAGGCCTATTAAATCTTTTGAGAAGCCAATCTACGAAATCCAGAGATTATATGAGGCGTAAAGATAAGAATTAAAACATGGGAAACTCCCTTGAAGAATAAATTCCTTGAAACAGAATCAGACAGCTTCAGCGCCATGTCTCCATGTAAAGGAATGGAACACAGGTTGTGAGGTTTTGAGGAAGTTAAGGAAGAAAAACAGTGTGAGGTATCTAAAAAGAAAGAAATGAGGAGAGTTTGACGGGTAAGATCAATCTGGCGGCGATTGCTTCTTACAAGAACCCTTAGGGTTTTGTTTCATGAGATTCATTAAATACAGTTACAAAGGAGCGTGGTTAAAAACCAAAAAAATCGGGTGCTTGTTTTCCAATGTTATAGAAAAGGCAGAGGAAAGGACAAACAAAAAGGGTTTCTTGTTTTGGTTGGAAAAATTAGATATGAGGGTACTTGACCAAGTGACAACCGAACCGACTGACTTTGGAGAAGATCATAATGATGTTTGTTTTACTCTGCCTCTTGTCTCTTTTAACTGAATTAAGACGGACATGGACATGCTATGGCATGGTAAGTACTAACGGTTAAATTTCTTTTCTTGTAATATGTGATGCCATTTCTTTCCACTTCTGGAAGGCTTAGGCTTTCTACCGCTGCTTCGCAAGCTAGGATTTTGAGCCGTCCTTCACAACTTAACTTAGCTGCCTTTTAACAGGTAAGAGGAAAATGCATTACATTGTCAGGACAAGTCTTATAACTTTGAAGAATATTTATTTGATTCATGGCAATAATACAACTTCTTGTTTCTGCTCTTCCTTTTCTCCCACTAATTTCTAAAATATTCAGTCAATCTTAATCTTATCGCGTAACTAAGTCTAAATTATCAATGATAGTCTTTCTAGAAAACTCAGTAGGATATTTATTTTTGCTTCAGCTAGGTCAAGTCGTTGGTTTCGTGACATCATGCAATTGTCATTGGTTTTGCTTCTAATTCAATAAACTCAAGCTATAAAAGATGACCGCACTGTTGCTTCAACATGTTTCACCCTACTACGCCGCCCATCCTCCCCACTCCTTTAATTTAGCAATCTTAGATCTCTTTACTGATGTAAATGGGTCAGGTTGAGTCGGTGTCACTCTTGACCCGGCCCAATTCAACCCTCAGGTTGCGCATTCAAGGCCAACTTGATCACCTATTGCCTGACTTAAAATATTAAAAAAATAACGTTGTTTTATTATTTCGGTCTAATAATGAGCCGGTCAGTCGGAAGAAACAATTTTAAATAGTAACCCAACTAACTCAAACCAAAATTGAGCTAAGCTAAAATTGACATTTCTACACACCAACCGACGATGATTGAAAGCAAGTTTTCATAAACACACACAGATGTCTATATATATGACACATATGTAAATATATATTGTATTACATTACTCCAACTTTAAGGCTCAAACCTCTAATCCCATATCTTTCATTTCGTAAGTGCATAGATTAATGAAGCAAGCTAGAACTTTTAGGTAGTGGTTAAGGTAAATTATATTTTAAATTTAACACTTTTGTTAATTTTGTAGTTTTTAACTCTTTGAAAAATTTCTACTTGAGAGTTTATCAATTGCAACTTCTAGTTTTTATTTTTAATGACTTCTTTCAAAATCCTATGCTCTGGAGTTCTTCTATTTAATCCTTTTCTTTTTTCTTGTTGTTGAATCTTTCATTCGTACGTATCTTTTTTTATTTCTCTTTCTTAATTTCATTCTTTTAACTAATTAAAAAATAATTTATCAATTGATAAAACCCAAAAGACGAATCTCTCTATTTCCGTTCTTTCACCTAACCTAACTTATCAATGCTTCTACCCTCAATGTATCAAATTACATAACAATAAATAACTTTATTATACCAATTAGATCTTTGCTTGATATACATTTTCTATTCTTATGATTAGCTTTTAAGAAAATTTCTAAATGATCAAGTTCAACAAAATCTTTTAATTTCTTACTTTGAAGATTTTTTTCTTGGAGGAATTTCTAAGTTTAAAGAATGGTTTTTGTGCAAACTTTCTAATATTTTATATCCACACTTTTTATCATAAATAGATTATTTATAACTATATATGTTCGGCCCGGATCTCGTTTCCTATCCCGAGATGACCGCTCGAGATCGTCAAGGATTTAAATTCGAAGGTTTAGCAGCGTGATAAAGTGGCGGGTTCACCGTTGCGGACACCTCGCAGGAGAAGTTTGTCGTGGCGAACTCTCAAGGCAAGCACTCCACACCATTCAGAACAAATATGCCACGGCGAAAGGCTGGACGCCACTGTGAACTCTCAAATTCCGAAACCCGTACTCCCAACATTCAACAACCAATATTAAACACACATACATTCATACATAAAATTCTAACCATCCAACTCAACCACTAGACGAACATAATCATACATAAAAAGAACTTCAATTCTTCATTTCCTTACTAATTCAAAAGAGTTTGAACAAATACATATCATCATACACATCAAAGCTTAAGACAAAATACATAAAGATGCTCAATATTGATATGTCTAATGAGCTATTCAAAATGTTCACTAACTTAGTACAAAAGTCTTTAACTATCTATAGTTCTATAT
>JANIPM010000231.1:35496233-35508020 GCA_027478405.1 Erythroxylum cassinoides
ATTTATTCAAATCATTCTTAATAATAATAAAAAATTCAGGGCCCAACAATATACCTTCTTCTCGATTCCTTCATCTCCTTCCTCTGTAACTTGAGCTCAAAGAAGGAAGAGGTAAGGGGGGCCCTTCCAAGTGCAGGACAATCTTAGGGGCCCTCCCTTCACCACTCCTATGGGATGGTCTATTGGGTTTGTAACTACTTATCTTATTACAAGACACTTACCTATCTAATATAGATATATATAAACTAAAATGGATAAAATATAAACAAAAAAAGTTAAACTAAATAAACTATAACTATAAATTAAGTATTTCAATTATATAAATCAAAGTTATATAAATAAACTAATTATATAAATTGTTATCCTTATAAATTATAAGCATAACTAAATTATTCTAAATTTACCTGTTACCATTATAAGCCTATTACTATTATAAGTATGGTTATTTTGTTCTTGATAGTTATTTCTTTGGTCGGTGGTTGATATATGGTATACTTTGGATCGAAATTGGTGGAAGTACTGCCTAATAGTTTTTACCAACTTTTTTCCCTAATTTATATTCTTTTATAATTAAAATTTTGAATTGAAAAGAAAATTAACATTCTTTTTTATATTTTATATTAAAATTCAATATTATATATATTAAAGTTTAATATTATGTAGAAAACTTCTTTTTAATAAATTAATGAACCTATATTACTAATCCATTATGTATCTTGGTCTTCTTATTCATCCACTCATTCTATTTTTTCTCAGTCGTCCATTAACCTTAAAGTAATTAATATAAATACATGATAGTAAAAACTTAATAAAGCTATAGGACTTACTTTTGAACTTACTTCAGGTTAGGACATGTAATCAACAAATCTTGGGATACCTAGTCGAGTTTTCTTATGCTTATTTCTATTTTATTCTTGTACATAAGAAATGATTCTCCATTTTTTTACTGTATATTTAGAAGCTATTTTCCTACACTCGTATAACCATCTAATTAAATTCATTAACCCCAATGGTGAATAAAAAATGAAGATATCCTATTCAACTCATTTCGAATTCTTTTATTTTATCATTCTAAGTCAAAAAATAGGTAAAAACTTATGTTTTAACGACTCACATTTAGAGCTATGGATAATACACAGATAGTTAAGGGTATTTCATAAGTAATATATTGAGTAGCAACTCGTAGAACCTAAAAAGGAATATTTAGTATTTGATCCATATCTTCACATAAGTAAGTCCAATAAGAGCAATACTTGAAATGAAAATCCATTAAAAACATTGATATTAAGGCGATAGTCAAAAGTAATTACTAAATAGCTTAATAGAGTTGATATGACTACTATGGACGGTCCAATGCTAAACATGATTATCATCTCTAGATGGAAAAAGATTCTTTTTGAAAAATAATTTTGTCCAATCTACTAGAGCTTGAAGAACTCCCAAAGGATCGACGTATTTCAGTCTAATACATTGTTGTATCCCTACAGATATTTCTCTTTCTAACAACAAAATTTCTAATATATCTATTACAACTCCCAATATAAGAGCAAAAATAGGTACAAGCATCCCTAGAATTTCATAGATCCTATTTAAGCTTAAGGATTCTAATTTATAAAAAGAATTCACACCATGTACTTCTCTTATATCAATTGCTTATATTGTATCAATTATCATTTAAACGATCAATAAGGAGAAAAAAATGGAGTCAAATAAGAATCCTATTTTGGAGTTTTATCAACAATTTACTTATGTAGGTGGAGGTCCAGTATTTTCTGAATCCTTATGTAAGAAATTACAAAATAAATTCTTTTAGAAAAATGTAAATAAGGAAAGATTGGTTAATTAAATATGAACCGAAGATTAAATCTTGATATATCTCATACCAATACTTTTTTGTTACCGTGAGACATATTGACAACTACAGAGCAGTTGATTGGAATGGATACACTTGACAATATGAATCATTTAAAAAAATAAGGATATTCATTTTGTAGTAGAGCTATTACAAGATCAATTTGAGCTAGCTCTGATTCATTTAGAAAATGTGGTTAAAGGAGCTATATGTGGAGTAATTAAGCATAAATTGATACCAACCCCCTCAAAATTTGGTAACTTTAACTCCTTTAATAACCATTTATGAATCCTTTTTCAAATTACACCCATTATCTCAAGTTTTAAATTGTACAAATCCATTGATTCAAATAGTTCATTGGAGAAAATCAATTTATTTGGGACTTGGACAAGTGCCAAGGTGAACTGCTAATTTTTGGATATAAGATATTCATCCTATTCACTATGGATGCATTTGCCCAATCGAAACATTTGAAGGAATCAATGTTGGACTTATTGGATCCTTAGCAATTCATGCCAAGCTTGGTCATTGCGAGGCTTTAGAAAGCCCATTGATGAAATATATACAAAATTAGAAAAAATTATGGTTGCTTTATTTATCACCAAATAGAGATGAATATTATATGGTAGCAATGGAAAATTCTTTGACATTGAATCGAGGTATTTAGGAGGAAAAAATTGTTCAAACTTGATATCGTTAAGAATTCCTTATTATTACATAGTAATAGGTTTATCTTCAAAGTATTTTTCCCTTCCAAAATTTTTCTATTTGAGCTTCTCTTATTCCTTTTATCGAGCGTAATGATACAAATCGCACTTTAAGAGTTCTAATATGCAACACCAAATGGTTCTGCTTTTTTTATTCGAGAAGTGCATTGTTAGAACTAGATCGAAAATCCAAGTAACCCTAGCGGAAATTAGATCAACATATTATTACTTTAAGAGAAGTTCGACTCGAAGGTCACGATGAATCTTTGGATACTTATTATGAGATTTATGGACACTATATAATAGTAAGGACTACGAAAAAAAGAAATTTGTTGTATCTACATTCGAACCATCGTTGGTCATATTTATCTTTATGAAGAAATCAAAAAAGCTATACAAGGTTTTTGCTAAGCTTGCTCAAATTAGATGGTACCTAATCTAATTATAAGGATTTAAGTTAAGTAATTTTATGACATCTATGGGAATTCATATCTCATTGGTTCAACTATAACCATATTTTCTAAATTTCTATGCAAATCAAGATCAAGAAAAGGAAGTTTTCCAACCATTAACTTAAATCCATAGTCGAAACCTACCCAGGTCATTCTGGTATTTCATAATGAAATGACAAATAGAACTTCCATTAAACGAATTATTAGCAGATTAATAAATCCCTTCGATATGACATATACTTCACACATCTTAGATCAAATAAAGACTTTGGGTTCCTAGCAAGCCACATCTACATCCATTTTATTAGGAATTGATGATCTTTTAAAAATACCTTCTAAAAGATGACTAATCCAAGATGCTGAAGAGCAAAGGTTTATTTTGAAAAAACACCATCATTATGGAAATGTACACATGGTAGAAAAGTTATGCTAATTTATTGAGATATGGAATGTTACAAGTGAATATTTGTGACAAGGATGAATCCTAATTTTAGGATGATAGAACCCATTAATCCAGTCCATATAATGTCTTTTTCAGGAACTAGGAGAAATGCATCTCAAATGCATCAATTAGCAGGTTATAATATTAACATTATAGAAAAAGTTCTTCTGAATTGATCTCATCCTTTAAGAATTGCCCATTTTTCTTTATTTTTCTTTATTGAGTAATAACTAAAAATCCCTCAACAAAATGCATCTTGTAGAAGTATCAATACATATTTCATTCTATAGTTTTTTATTATGTGAAATAATTATGCACTCCTTTATTTGGTTCATGAATTTTGATACAAATTCGATTTCTATGATTATGGATATAGGAAACAAGAAAAAAAAGTGAATGTATAATAAATAAAGGGAAAGGGTTATTTCGTTCTTGATAGTTATTTCTTTAATTAGTGGTTTACAATATACTTTTGAACTAGAAGTACCCTGACAAAACTAATTGTTTAGATAAATTTGAAATATAAATGCTAGAACTTTGTAATTTGTAATTTTTTAAAAGTTGTAAATAAAGTATTAGGGGTGGATGTAGCTACGTGGATCGTGGTAGTGGATTGTGAATCCACCATGCAAGAGTTCAATTTCCGTCGTTCACCCATAAGAAAACAAAAAAAACTTATGAGCCACCATACAATCTATTATATAAATAGGTGAATGTTCCTTTCCATTATAGATAGCAATAGTATGGATGATCATTGTAGGTATAATGTTAGATGTTTGGGGCTACATTACTAGGATTTCTTTTTTTGCCTTTATGTTAAACTTATTTATTTTTCTTAATAAATGATTCGCTACAAAAGAATTTTTTTAATGAACATGTCACTGTCAATACAGTCAATTACCCTTTTTTTTAGAATACAAAGAAACAAATTATATTTTCTCTCCTATTCACTATGGCGATGAATAATCAAATTATCAGTATATTTATTTCTTTTTCTACTTCTTTTTCCAAATACATGATAACCCCAAGGGTTTGTAGCTTTTTTCTACCAATAGGGGCTCTCCTTTCACCACCCCCATAAGGATGGTTTATAGGGTTCATAATTACTCCTCTTAGTACAAAATGCTTACTTAGCCAACATTTAAATCTGACTCTACCCAAACTTTTTTGGTTCATCTTGGCATTCCCTACTTGTCCGACTATTGTTGAGGAGTATGGTAGCAACAAAGGGAATTTCTGGTGGAGTGATGAAATGCATAGAGATTGGAAAGAACACTAACGATAAAAGCACAATGTTGGACTAACACTGACACTGAGAAATGAAAGCTATAGGAGTGAATGAGATTAGATATTCTAATAGTCCTAGTCATAAATGATGAATATTAGGCACTGTGAGTATTAAACCATATAGTCTATAGCTAACATGTTAACTATCCCATTTAGGGTATACATTTGGTAGAATGAAACTTAAAGGAATTGATGGGGCCCCACACAAGTGATAGATTATATGGTTTAATTCGATGCAAAGCGAAGAACCTTAGCAAGGCTTGATATGTTGTGAATCCTCTTGAAAGAGAGGGGTACATAGCTGGTGCACGAGTATCGTCAGCTCATGTCATAAGGTGTTGGGTTAATTCCAACAATGAGCATAACCCTCATGTTTAGTTTCCACCATTGAGTTTGGAACCCTCAATAGGATTCGAACCTAGATTAAGTTCTAAACATTTATCAGAGAAAAAAAGAAAGAATGTATCTTGTAGGATGCCCAAGAAATTCTTCAATTTCATATCTTATTGATTGCAGCTTTCTCCAGACCTTTGGAAAAAGCAAGAAAAAAAAGGCTCGAATGGTACGATCCTAATAGATGTATATTTGATCATATTTATACCACAAATTTGTTGAATTTTTGCTTGATATTTTATAGTTTTATTATATATTTGGTACTTAATTCACTCTAAGGGTATTTATGGTTATAATTGGCTTCATGGACTAAATAGAAAAGAATTAAGATGAAAATGCGACATAAAATGAAGATTTGAAGCAAAGAAAGGATACATGGCCATATACCTTGCTGTGTAAGTTCCTCACGCCATGTTGTATTGTGAATTCAGGAGATTTTGGGTTATATATGGTCTAGTACATGCTAATTTATTAAATCATGAATCTCCTAGAACCCTAAAAGTTACTATAAAAAGACACGATCGGAGGCAAAATAGGGTAGCAAACATTGACAGGTGATTCTAGAGGCAAAGATCATTTAGAAGGGGTGATTTGATCTAGAAAAATGGAAAACACAAAGAAATCATCGAAAGATCTAAAAGAATACAAGATCAAACCTCAGCCTTACAAGAACATTTGATATGAGATAAAAAAGATTTAAAATTATGAACCTTGAGTTTTCTATTTGTTTTTCTTTCTGTTTATGTTAGATTTCATTTTTTATCTTGTGTAACTAAACATCTTTAGTATTTAGGTAGGATGATCCCTTTTTTGTGATATAACATGTTTTGATTTTTTTATTTAATGTAATTATTTTGATTGATATATTGTCATTCAATTACGTGTTTAATATATGTTTTAATAGATCCAAAATTTTAGTTCATAATATGATTTCATAATATAGAGATCGAGAGATCCTGTGTATTATATCTACTATAATTGAAAGGAGTTTATTGCAAATCTAGAAATAGGTCAACATAAATCCTTTATATTATGGTCAAACCTAATAGCGAAATTTATAAATCAATAAAACAATCTTATTACCTTTAACCTTAAATAATATCAATTGATAATTCTAAAAGTTGTTGTTAGTAGTCTTAAGTGAGTTATTACCATACGATGATGATTTTCACAATCCAATAGTCAATAAAACAATTGCATAACAAAATATTAATTAATTAAGTTTTTCAGAGGGATTCATAACCTAGATACTAATTATTGATATTGATTGTTTTCTAAGTGATTTCTTGTTTCTCTATTTGATATTGCTACATATTTTATTTTAATTACTTAAGTTTTATTTTCTTTAATTAAAAATCAATATTAAATTCATAGGCTAGACAATAGGATAATGGTAATTACTAATATTCATCATCTTCGTAGGATTAAACTATACTTACTGATACTAGCTGCAACTATGTCGTGCATTCTAATATATTATGAACTCTTCAAAGATGGTGTCTTTACTCATTTTATGATCTGGTTCATAGTGTTTTCCTTGGTTTTTCAATACTGATATGGGTCTTACCTTTTTAGTAGCTACCCCCACAAATATGTTGTGGGTTGCATTTTGTCGTTGAAAGTGAATTCGATCACCTCCATTGATACTGAGATGCCATTTAGCTATTATAGTATACCTTTTTGCATGCCACAAGAGGGAGTGAAGGATAATGCTGAAAATCTTGGTGAGCTTCTTCTAGGAGATGGGATTGAGAACTCTCCATATAGGTTTAAGATGTATGCAAATGAGAGTGATATTTTTCTGTGTCAATCAGAGTCGTTATCGAGTGATGACTTCAAGCTTTTGAAGAAGAGGATTAATGAGATGCATCAGGTGAATTTGATTCTTGATAATTTGCCTATTATAAGGTATACCAAGAAAGAGGGTTCTTTTTTTAGGTGAATGTGTTATCCTTTTGGAATAAAGATTCAGGATGCATATTATGTGTTCAACCATTTGAAGTTTCCAGTTCTAGTTCAGAAGTGTGAAGAGGCCAATGTGGCGTAGGTGATAGGTAAAGGAGAACATGTTGAAAATGAAGGGTTGAGGGATTATACAAAAGGAGCAAATTGAAAACTAAGGGTAACAACATTGGTGAGGGATTAAATTGATTCAGGGGTTTTATTGTTTTGAAACAATATCGTTTTTGTTATGTGATTAAATTGTGTTGTTTTATTAATCTTCATCACTTGTGTTAGATTTAACTGACGAGTAGTAATAGTTAAAGTTTTTGGAATACGTGACAAACTCGTTAATAAAGGTAACAGAGACACTAAAATCGGGTTAACATTAAAATAAATGAAAAATTTGAGCATTTAATTATCATTTTCTAAAGTTCAAGATATAATTACAAAATTAAACAAAATTTGAAATTTTTTTTTAGTTAACCCATCTTTATTCCGTGACATAATTTATGCTCAAAGCTAAAGGGCTACCCAAAAGACTCGGGTCATCCTGAGATATCATCATCATCAACTACCCGATCCATCTTTGGATCCACATTCAAAACAAATCGCAAATCAAACACTCCACCATGCAGGCTGCCGGCTCTAGCACCGCGAATGACACAGTGCCCACAGCGCCGCTTCGACCGCAAAAAAAATCTTCGGATACATCTTCCGATCAGTCCAGTTGGTTGCCTCCAGGATGGATAGTCGAAGACAGGGTTAGGACCTCCGGCGCCACTGCTGGAATGGTGGACAAGGTCCTTAGCCTGACTCTTTCATTAATTGATATTCTTTCTGATTCCTTATCTACTTGTTTAATGGTTTTATGCTTGTTACTGTAGCAATTTCGTAACAAAACAACTCCATTTCGACCTATTTCAATACTCTTATCGATCCCTATTTGGTTGCCACATTCTTTATCCTTTTGGGTTATTATTACCTTTTGCAATTTCTAAAGGTTTCGAATTCTGGTAAATTGGTGGTAGTTAGGCACTTAGTCCGTTTCTACATCCATTGGTTTTTGTTGTTATTTTGTTTTACTCCGTTTAGAAATTCGTAGTTTGTGCCTATTGATATGAATCTTGCCAACTGAACTCAATTCGAACTGAAGTTTTCAATTCCATATTTTTGCTCCTTCCAATACAAACTAATCATGTTTAACGCCTTTCGCTTATTCTCTTTTGATGGACTACTTGTAACAAACCGTACGTTTCCAGCTTGGTATTCATAACCTACTGGGCTAACAGTGGTCTTCTGCCGTTTCAGACTGATCTAGTACACATTATGTAACAAACAACACCTTTTAACTCTCAGTTTGATGCATGGAGTTGGTAAACATTACGGATTCTTGCAGATATACCATGTATTTAGGATGCTAAATCGTTACTGAGTACTCAGTCATTTGAATAGCAATTGTTATGGATGGATCATTTCTTTGGTGGCAACTTTTGTAGTTTTTGTTGAGTAGTCCTAAAAGCTTAAATAGACTGTATAAATAGAGTGGGGTTACATAATCGACAAAAGTTCCTTTGGAAGGCGCTTCTCTTTTGCCTTCTCTCTTCTTGGTGGTGTGAGACGTGGACTATTTACAGGCAAATGAAGAGAGAAAGACAGAACACATATTGGGGGTCATCCTAGTTGAATTTAATTCTAGTCATTGTTTTCTATGATTTTCTTCTTCCTGCAACCAGTTAGCCGATTCCAAGCCTTCCATATGTTTCTGGGGTTGTTAGTCGTTATATGGCCATTCATTATCACATAACTTGTTTTATTAGTTGACAAAGTCTTGTATTAGAGTTTCTGTAAGTTTCCAAATTGTGTTCATGATATCTGTAATTTAGTTTTAAGTTCACTGCTCTTAAAATTAGAATAGGGATGGCAATGGGCTGACTCGGTAATTTTTTAAATAATTTTTAAAAAATTAAAAGTATAAAATGTCTTTTTTAATTGAGTCTAGACTTGGGCTGCCCAGGCCTAGGCCTACTTGAGGCCTAACTCTTCTAAGCAAAATGAATAGTTGAGCTTCGAGTCAGTCTGGGTCTATGCTGGCCTATTGAAAACACCTAAATCTGGACCTATAGGCCGGCCAATTGCCATTCCTAAATTAGACGAAGACTAAGAGATATGCTGTTACAAGGCTAGATTCAACTTTTTTCTTTCCTGACATGTATAATATTTTAAGTGGCACTTGTTTTGTTAGTTTTGTTTTTTCATTTTCTTATTCAAAAATAGGAAATGCCTTGTCCTAGTAAATACAAGAAAGAGAATCAATGAGCTCCAGCTATATGATATTTGCCCCCTTAGGATGATATTGAAAGAAATGATCATAATATTGTAACGGAACTTCAAAGTTTGATTCAATGTTACCTTATTCTGCAGTATTATCTTGATCCAGTATCAGGGCGGAAATTCAGATCGAAGAAAGAGGTGCAAATCTATCTGGAAACTGGAACCACAAGAAAGAAGAAGAAAGGGATAGAAAACTCCGATGGTGATATTAATGTCAGAAAACAAACTCTGTTTGGCTTAAGCATTGGCCTTCTTCTTCTTTTTTTTGTAACTTTTCTTTCTGCTACTGCATCTTTGTTCTTGTTCAACATTTCAATTTTTCTACAATCAACTGCTTATCATTTTATAACATTTATGTAGCCTTCAGAGAGTTCAAGTCAAAAAAGGAAGTTGATAGAGTTTGATTATGCCAATCCACCTTACAGCGTGTCATGGGTTATTACAGATGCAGATGAGGATACTTGGACTCCCTTCATTAAAGGTAAGAGGGTGCCTGAGCATGAGAAACAAGCATGGGATGTTGAGTTTGCATCTCTAATTAGCCGGGGTCAGGGTAACAGAAGGTTTTGAAAATGGAATCAGTTTTCGAAGTCTCACTGGCCAATCAAAAGATCACAATTTTGTTTCTCCTGGAGATGTTTTAAACTTGATTTGTGTCGATGTAAATCAGACAACTTGCATGTTTGAAGCTTTGAATAGCTCTTAGATCAAATATCCCCGGAATCTGATTTCCAAGAGGCATTGTTGAATTGTTGACAACCTGATGGCAGCATCTACTTGGGCTTTGTTTCAACAACCATTTTGCTGTATCCGCTGGCATTGGCACGATCCTTGAATAGAAGATTCGGGGGAATGGTTTTTCAAACGACACTTTCGGCTTTCTAAAAATGGAAAATACTGTTTCTCTTTTCATCTCAGGAATCCATTTATGAGTTCTTATCAATTCTTGGAAGTAAAACAGGTATCTCCACATTTTTTTTTGGGTGCTTTGCAGTTTTAAATACTTCAGTTTGTGTTTTTCTCTAGTTCAGGTTTAACTCCCGTCATTCTGTCGTAGTAAACCTCGCATATTGTTCCAGGAAAACTGAAATTTTGAAAAAGAAACATTAACTAGATATGTCTTTTCATATCTGTTTACATGTAACAGGCTATAGACATTAGTTGAATTGTTCATGAGATTATGAGAGGAGTACCAAATAGGTTCATTATTTTGGTTTTCGTTTCATAATCCATGCCATTCATCCTAAAAGTGTCCTACACATGCATGAAGTTTGTGTAGCCAAGACAATTGATCTTCAAATGCTGATTTGAAAATTTTTTATACCATGAAACTTTTTGTTATTTGATAAATTCAGAAATCAAATTAGTAGACCACCAGGGTTTTAGCTTCATGATCGTCTTGGATATAGAGCGTTTATTTCAAAGTTTTACTTAATAGATTTCATTGTGGAAGACATTGTTTTTGAACTACAAAGGTCAGCAATTGTTAGATGTCCTAATTGGGGATTTTTATATAATTAGAATTTATTAATATGATCCAGTAAATTTTTTCCCAAACAGCGAATGGCTTAACTCTAGGAAATTCTTTAAGATTGCTTTCCGTTATTATTGATTTATTTACCCTGACGATGAGTTTCAAGTTTACCGTCAGAACCAATCATTGTGTTAATAATATTATTCGTAGATATCGGAATTGATAGAGTGTTAAAATTTTATCTCTGTTGGAGAAAAATTAAGTCCATTAGATAGATGAAATTCATGAAATGAGATAGGGGTAGTGTGGTCATAACAAGAAAGAAAACCCGTGGCACTAGGCCACCGAAGCCGCAACTGCAAAGGCGTATGTCGCCGATCTTTACTTTTTCTTCTTTTCCTAACTTATCACTTCTACTTCTTTTCTCCTCTTCTATTTTTCATTTTCTGACAATGTATTTTCGTGTCTTTTTATTTTCTTCTTCGTCGGTTTTTCTTGTCTTTACGACATGTACTCTACAACACTTGTTCATATTTTAATCAATGTTTTAAAAACTCCGACCAAATATTAAATCTGTCGAAAAAAATTGGTTTAAAGAATAAAATAGATAAGAAATATAATAGTTATTTTTAAAAATAGAAAAGATGAAAAATGAAATAGAACAAGTATTAGTCTTAAGAATAGAAAAGATGAAGAATGAAATAGAACAAGTATTAGTTTGTTTGGTTTAAGAAATGGAATAGATAAATAATTTCTACGTCAATGTTTGGTTTGAAAATATAAACTTAGAATGACAAAGAAATAATCTACAAAAATATCAAAATATTATTATTATTATTATTATTATTATTATTATTAAGAACTTTATTATTCTTATTTTTATTAATTATTATTATAAATTTTCT
>JANIPM010000231.1:35525997-35541552 GCA_027478405.1 Erythroxylum cassinoides
TATCCCATCTTATTCATCTTCTTTTCTTTAAAAATTCAAACATGGCATCAGAGCTTTAGATCCTTGAGGGATTGTGAGATTGAGTGAGAAAACACAAAAATAAAGTTTCCATGGTCGCCAGCAATTCAACAATTATCTCACCCCCCAAGTTTTAATGGTGAAAATTATCTCATATGGGCTGTTAAGATGAAAGCTCATTTAAAAGGTCTTAGCTTATGGCAGTGGGTAGAACATGAAAGGGAATTACCACCTTTAGGAAACAATCCAACACTTAATAAGATAAGGGTTCATGAAGAAGAAGAAGCAAAAGCTCTAAAAGCATTATCTATAATTCATTTTGCAGTCTCAGAAGTAATTTTCACAAAAATAATGACTTGTGAAGTGGCTAAAGAAGCTTGGGATATGCTGAAAGAATTATATCAAGGAAATGAAAGAACAAGAAGGATGTGAATCTTAAATCTCAAAAGAGATTTTGGGACATTGAGCATGAAAGAAACAGTGACCATACAAGAATATTCTAATCGGTTGATAAATGTGGTGAACAAAATTCAACTGTTGGGAAAAGATTTACCTGATAGCAATATTACAAAGAAAATGCTTACAAGTTTGCCTGAAAGATTTGAGTCTAAAATTTCATCTCTTGAAGATTCAAGAGATAGTAATCAAATAACTTTACCATAATTGATTAATGCTTTGCAGGCTCAGGAGCAAAGAAGAGCAAGAAAGTGAAAAGATGGTAGAGGGAGCTTATCTAGCAAAGCTTCTGTCATCAAAGAAGAAAGGAAACATTCCTCAATGTGGCCACTGTGAGAAGTTTGGTCATGAAGAGAAAGATTGTTGGCATAAAGGAAAACCTCAATGCTATAACTACAAAAGATTTGGTCATCTACAAAAGAATTGTAGATCTAAAAAAGAAGAACATGCAAATTTCGTTGAAGTGGCTAAAGAAGAAAATCTTTTTTAGATTTGTTGGTGAGAAGTGCATCAAGATGTGTTTAGAGAGACATGCTCCAATAATTGCAGGTTGATGAGAAGGGCTTCAACGGGACGATGAGAAGTGCATTAATTGGTGAAGAGAAGTGCTTCACATAAAATTATGAAGATTAGGAGAGAAGTGCTCCATCCTTGAAATTTTGAATTAAGAGAGAATGTTGAGAAATAATTCAAAATTTTAGAGTTATTAAAATTCCTTTAGAATAGGTCTTAGATTATCTTAGAATAAGTCTTAGGTTATCTTTAATCTTATCTTATAAGCTAGAGTTGTTAGCTAAAATATCTATTTTAGTGTTTTATATTTTGCCTATATAAGATAACAAAGTTTAATAATAAGAGGTATGAGAGTGCTACGTATGTTTTAATCTTTATCTTATCTCATCTTAGTCATCTTCTTTTCTTTAAAAATTCCAACATCTTTATTGGTATTATGATAGTAACCTTATATGTACTTAAGAATTCACTAGTTTCTATCTTTAACATTAGGGCATCTCAGGATTGTTAGTTTGATGTATCTTTCATTCATAGTGTCGGGATGATCGTGAATTTGGACATCCCATGGGTCATTCTTGGCCACTCTGAACAAAGCTCATTTCAATGAGTCAAATGAGGCGGGTTTTACTATATTACAGTGTACACATACATAAATGCTCACTATGCAAATTGTTTGTGCCTTACATTACTTTTTCTCATTAATTCCTTAGGCTGACCTTTATTTCCCAAATTTTAAAGTTTATTTTGTCTTCATATCTTATTTAGTTTGTCAGAGATAAAGTTACATAAGCACTTTGTCAAGGCTTTAAGGTGATTGCTTGTATTGGTGAGCCGCTAGAGCAAAAAGAATCAGGATCCATAGTGGCTATTGTTGTTGCACAAATAAAAGCGATTGTAGGTATTTAAATAGTGTTGAGTAGCAAATTTATCTATACTTACATGAATGCTTCTGATGTGATTACTGTTTTATTTTCAAATATATTTATCTAATGGTTCGAGAAGTTCTTCATATAGAGTGTGCGGGATCCTGCATTATTAGGTAACTGGCTTTTATACTCAATTGGTATTAATAGAATTGTTGTCCATATAGAATTGTCGGTCTTTATACTCAATGAGGAAATCAAAGGAAGCTTAATTGAATGAAGTTTTGGATATAATAGAGCAATTAAAAGCGTGACTGGCTTTGACAAAATCTATAAAAGGAAAGTTGAAGAATGAATTGCTAAGCACCTAGAACTCCATTGAAGTAATGACACTACTACAAAAGCGAGATGATCCGGGAGATTTTTACATCCCATGCACTATTAATAGTGTTAGAATGGATAAGGCATTCATGAATCTAGGAGCTAGTATAAGTATGATGGCTTATACCTTATATAAAACCATAGAGTTCGGCGAAATAATACCCACTAGGATGCGTGTTCAAATAGCTAATAGATCAATCCACCATCTTATAGGTGTAGTCAAAGATGTTCTAGTTAGGGTCGATAAGTTCACTATTCTGACAGTAATCTTAGACATAGAAGAGGATGTGGAGACACCTGGGGAGACCATTTTTAGCTACTGTCTGGTTAGTTATAGATGTTGATGGGGCCGAATTGATAGTGAGAGTAGGAAGGTGTCAGTTAAAATGTCTAAGATTAAAAACAATTCTTTCAAATCTATGGATGTTATAAAGATCTATGAATCTTGTAAAGAAGTTGGGCAAGGTTAACCTTGTATGAACTTATTAGAGCAATCTCCAATCTAAAAAAAGACTCGAAAGAAGAAAAAACTGAAAGAGAAAGGTGGTAAGAAGCATAGTCTGGAAACTCGGGTGCAATTTATGAAAGTTCTAATAGCACTACCATCACATGACCCATTTGAATCACCATTAGCCAACAAAGAATGTCCAGCTAACGACGATAAACAAAGCACTGCATGGGGGCAATTCGTAATTTTCAATTCTTAGTTGTCATCTTTTGTATTATAGTAGGTTTCTAATTTTGTGTGTGTGTGTTTTTGAATTGAGTGAACGCTTGGAAGAGATTAAACATCATTTAGATTAGATCGAGATGGTGAATACTTAGACCACGAGTTTCTTGGTTACTTAAAAGAGAATGAGATTCTCTAATTCATAACATAATGGAGTATCTGATAGGAGAAATAATACTTTATTAGATATGATACATTCCATGATGAGTCGCGCAATCCTTTCTGTTTCCTTTTGGGGATATGCCATTAAAACTGCTACTTGTGTTTCGAATATAGTTTCATCTAAATTAGTTGAAAAGACATTATATGCGATATAGACTGGTAGTAGACCAAAGTTGTGACACTTAATGACTTGGGGATGCGATGCTTATGTTAAACGTGCAATATCTGATAAAATTTAAGCTAAATTAGATAGATGCAAATTTGTGGGGTATTTAAAAGTGAGTGTCAAACAACAACTTTACCATCCTCTTGAGCAAAAGATGTTTGTCTTAAGAAATGCTATATTTTTAGGAAGAGAATTTATTCTCAAGGAAAGTTGTGGGAGTAAGGTAGAACTTAAAGAAGTTCAAAAGCCACAAATTCACATCCAGATGGAATAAGAACCTTAAGTTGATATATACATTGTACAACTTAGGGTTCAAGAGACACATAGTCCACAATGTACTAATAGAATATGTCATCCCCCTATTAGATTAGATTTATATATAGAAAAAGGGAAGGATAATGTAGAACTCATACATAAAGAGCTTACTACCTTTAAAGAATCAATGTATGGCATTAATTCTTTCAAAAGGCATGAAGCCATGGACTATGAAATGGAATCCATGTACAATAACCAAGTATGGACTTTTGTGGATGCACCTAATGATAATGTATCTATTGAATGCAAGTGGGTTTTTAGAGAAAAATTGACATGAATTGTAATGTACATACATACAAAACAAAGTCAGATACTAAAGGTTACAAACAAAAATAAGGAATTGATTTTGATGAAACCTTTTCGCTAGTAACTATGCTTAAATCTATAAAGACCTTATTGGCTATATTGCATATCATGATTATAAAATATGACAGATGGATGTCAAAATATCATTTCTCAATAGGAATTTACTGAAGGATGTGTATATGACACAACCTAAGGGTTTTAAATATAAGAGATTTCTTAATCAAGTATGCAAGTTGCAAAAGTTTATTTATAGACTTAGTAAGCGTCACTTAGTTAGAACATCCATTTTGATGAGATAACCAAAGTTTTTTATTTTATCAAAAATTTGGATGAACTATATATCCATAAGAAGGTTAGTGAGAGTACATTCACTTTCTTAGTTATATATATGGATGACATATTGTTAATTAAAAACGACATTCTAATGCTCCAGTTTGTAAAGATTTGGTTATCCAAAAATTTCTCTATAAAGTATATAGGAGAAGCTACCTATATTCTGAGAATAAATATCTATAGAGATAGATCAAAAAGGTTGCTTAAGTTATCTCAATCCACGTATATAAACAAAGTGCTAAAGAGGTTTAACATAGAGTATTCCAAAAGGAGATTCTTACTTATGTTGCATGAGATTTCTCTTTCATAGAGTTTGTATCCTATAACAAAAGAAGAAAGAGAAAAATGGATTGTGTTCCATTTGCTTCAGCAATTAAATCAATTATATATGTGATTTTATATACTATACTAGATATTTCTTTTGCTTTGAGCATAATAAGTAAGTTTCAAGCCAATCCAGGTGAGTGTCACTAGATAGTTATAAAAAACATCTTTAAGTACTTAAAAAGGATTAAAGATATTTTCTTAGTCTATGAAGGAGCCGAATTAAGAGTTTAAGGGTATTCATAACCTAGTTTTTAGTTAGATCAAAATGATAATAGATCAGAGTAAGGGTATATCTTCACTTTGAATAGTGGTGTGGTATGTTGTAAGAGTTCCAAATAGCCAACCATTGTAGATTTATCATGCAAGGTAAAGTACATCTTAATGTCAAAGGTGGCAAAGGAAGCAGATTGGATCAAGAAGTTCATCACTAAACTTGGGTTGGTTCCTAGCATTGTTGAGCCTATAGTATTGTACTGTAATAACAATGACGCCATTTCACAGACAAATGTTTTTAGTTTTGGTTTCATCAAGACATGACATTGATGAAACCGTAAAACTAGCACATATTATGTTTCTTTTTTATGAAGAAAGTAATTGATCTTAAAAATTAAAGTATTAGAGAATAAGTTCACTGAATTGACCCAATTATGAGTATCCCAAAATGAAATAATACTTATGTGTTTATGGATTTTCTTATTATGATGATTGTATATTGATTTTTAGTCTTGAGATTATCAAAGTATCTTATGTGAGAATTACTATATTTTAAAGCTACTTATGAACAGTCCTATTTAAGATAATTCAGTCAGAAGTACTTGGATGCAGCATGAACTATATAGAGATAGTTGAGTAAGTCAATAAATAATTTGTCACTCTAAAGTAATTATAGAGAATGTTTTACTATTCTTAATCAGTAATGGTTTATATAATTTTTTGGCCAAAGTGAATTAAAATAAATTAATTACTAATTAACAAGAACGAACATTATTGAATTCAAAAGAGTAGACACTATATTCATATTCTATCCAATTGGAACATTAGATGATGAATGTATTAATTGTTTAATTGAAAAATTAAAAATATTTTTAATTTATCTAATTATAACTATAATTTATAATCATTGCTAATATATTAGGAACCTAATAGGTGATACAAAAAAAGCAGTTTAAAAGAGAAAAAACAGTTTTAATTAAATTGGACTAACCTTACTGACATAGCTTACAATAGAATATGTGAACATAACGGGACAAGGGCACCACACAAAACCGTCGTGTAATGAATAAAATGAATAAATATGTTATTTTTGATAGTCTCATCGGATGTTAACGTAGGATTGAGTTTTAAATATGTAATGAATAAAATGAAATATAGTTAAATTTTAAGATGAGCCTCACATCTAATTCTTTGAAAGTTTTATGTGATTACTTCATAGATCTTTTTCATCCTAATTTGATCACTTGAATGAAAACAAGACAGTGCTTGAGCCATTATATTACTAATTATCCTACGGTATTGCCAATTGACTAAAAATCTGCTCAACAAAATGTCTGGCGGAAAATTTTTCCCAGAAGATAACACCTAAATTACGTGGCTTCACTCCATTCGCTAGCTTTCTTGGACCTCCTATCCGGATAATATCATTTGTCACAGGCACCAGAAGAATTTGACGCCTACGGATATGATGAAGTGTGCAATCAAATGGAAAAAATCATAGACTTGGAGGAGGGTTTAGTTTTTTTTCCGCCTTTTGTCATTTCTCCATTTCCATGGCTCCAACACTATCCTCCAATTCTTTCCTTCTATCCACCACACCTCATTCCAGGCTCTCTTTGAAGGCTCCAAAACTTACCGTCTTTGCCAAAAGACCAGGACCCTTCTCTCCATTTCCACTTGGCAAGCCAAAAAATGATTCAGAAGGAAGCCAAACTGATGGCCCAGTAAATTCAAGTCCGTTCAAATTCGACTTTAGCAAAGTACCTGATATGAAATCTTTGGTGCCTGTTGTGAGTAGTCCTGCTTCAGGAATATCTTTTGGTAACCCAAGAAGGAAAGATCCCGGGACAGTGTTTGTTGCTGGAGCTAATGGACAGGCTGGTGTTCGCATTTCTCAAACATTGTTGCGTCAAGGTTTTAACGTTAGAGCTGGAGTTTCCGAGCTTGGTGCTGCTCAGGACTTGGCTCTTCTGGCTGCAAAATACAATGTGAGAACTAGAGCTGTTTTACCCGAATTTGGGATTTAAATGAAATTAGCGTGTCATTCTGATTGTATGGTGACTGAAAAGTTGGTTTATTTCTGGCTTCATAATTGTTTTTAATCCAGTGATCCCATTAGAACCTCCAGTCTGTAGCTAAGCTAATCAAACGTGTTGTTAAGTTTTTCCATAGTCTAAACCCCTTCTATATATTGACTGCATTTGCCAGATCATATCCAAAGAAGAATCGAAGCGTCTGAATGCTGTGGAGTCAACGTTCCAAGACGCAGAATCTATTGCCAAAGCAATTGGCAATGCAAGCAAAGTTGTAGTCACAATTGGTCCGGCCGAAGATGGTCCCTCGACTGAGGTCTCCACTTCTGATGCCCTGCAAGTGATCAAAGCTGCTCAGTTAGCAGGCGTTGGCCATGTTGCCATAGTTTATGATGGGAACGCAGCTGGTCAGTCAACTTACAATGTGTTAGATGGCATCACTTCATTCTTTAACAACCTGCTCTCGCCATCTCAGCCACTCAGTATACCCGAGTTCTTGCAGAAATTAATTGAAACAGATGTGAACTACACTTTCATAAGGACAAGTTTAACGGAGGATTTTTCGCCAGAAAGTTCTTACAATCTTGTCGTGTCGACTGAAGGAAGCACCCATCAAAACGACTTCAAAGTAATGTAATGTATGCAATTGGTCTTGTTTCATTGTTAACGTTTTAGTTTTAGTTTGCCCGGGGCCATATACTCCTTCACTTTATATGTTTCTCATCTGTTGTCTTTTGACTGTCATTATCAGGTAGCCAAGTCTCAGATAGCTTCTTTAGTGGCAGATGTTTTCTGCAATACAACAGTCGCAGAAAATAAGGTACATTATATTATACAAACCTTGGGATTTTGGGACGGTCCATTTGATGATTTCTTCACTTATAGACCAGTGCAGAAACCGATATACGAATTATTTGTTTACCTATATTAGGTGGTGGAAGTTTATAGTAATCCATCGGCACCATCAAAGTCTGTGGGTGATCTTTTCAGGTAAAATTGTGACTGTGAAACAATCTTATATTATGAATGCCCTATATTAAATTTGTTATATACTTGCCACGGTTGTTGTATATAGAGCTGTTCCTGAAGATGAAAGAAGAAAAGTGTACGCAGCAACGGTGGCAAAGGAAAAAGCTGAGGAAGAGGCAAGGATAGCTGCTGAGGAAGCTCGCGAAGCTGCTCAGGCAGCAAAGAAGCTCGAAGAAGAATCTAAAGCTTCCAGCCTCGCTGATGAAGCCCAAAAAAAGGCAGAAGCTACAGGAGCTTCAGTGGAAAACCTCTTGAGCAGAGCAAAGGACATTGGATCGGGTTTCTCTTGGGAAAAACTAAGCTCTCAGATTACAACTGTTGCTCAAAGGAGTAATGAGGATGCGGAACCAAAAGTGCAGATTGCTACTGTCCGAGGACAAGCCAAGGCCCGTTCTCTACCAGCCCAGAGAGCTGTAAGCAAACGATCTATCCCAAAACTTTCTTTCAAGACAAAGGAACAGCTGAAGCCGAAACCTAAAGAGACCGAATCAAAGGCCGAGGTGCGGAAGCTGTTTGGTGGGTTATTTCAGCAAGAAACCATATACATTGAAGATGACTGAAACAAAACGTCTCTTGGAATTATATATTTTGCGTTTGTAATATTTTTTATTTTCAGATTATGATGAGTCTCAAATCACAATATGTACTGCTTTAAGGCTATCAAATAGTTTAATCGTATAATTTCTCCAAATTGTGATTTGTAAGGATTCCTTTTCACAGTTGATAAAGAATAAACTGTGTGGAGGATTTTTCTTCAATTATTAAAAGAAGAAGATAGTAAATTATTAAATGAAGCTTAAGGAGCATACATAGGCTAAGAGTTGTTTAGACAAACCGATACAAATTGATTTTGTCTTTTCTTCCTTATTCTCTTTTACTATTAATTTGTTTGTCCTAAAATTATTTTATATGACTTTTCTATGACCACTCATTAGTATAGAAATAGGGTATAAAATAAATAACACATAATTTACTCCACTCTCGTGCACAATTTGGACACTAACAAGTTGAATTATTTCAATTCTCTAAAGAAAAAAAAAATAAGGTTTTTGATGCCAACTTTGCCAACTTTGGCTTCTTTGAAAAAAAAAGTATATAATTATTAATTGAACCTCTTTAAATTGGGATGAGGTCTGAACTAGTATATTGTTTAGTAGTAAATATTCATCCTAATAGAAATTCATGGTATTTTGTTAAATTAACAAATATCCTTCAAGAGAAAATTTCATAAAGAAGAATGAATTCAGGATACTCGCAATGAATTTCTTGTTAAGTGGAGAGTTGGTGTACAAAATGAATTTTGATGATGATCTCTTTTGCTTTGTGACTAATAGCAAGGTGAACTGGATTATAAGAGAAGTACATGAAAGGCTGTACACGAATCATCTAGGTAGTCTTATAATTGCCTAATTGATTTTCTAATGGAATATTATTGGCTAAGCATAAAGCGAGATTGCATTCAGTACATGAACAACTCTCACCTTTGCTAAATTTATACAAAAAAACTGAAGCATTTGCCAGCTTCCCCCTTTTATAGAATGTCCTTTCCTTAACCATTTTCAATATGGAGAATTTATATTTTTGGCTCAATCAAATGGTCATAGATTCATACTAGTTGTAAAAGATAACTTCATCAAGTGGAATGAAGTCGACTTATACTCTTAAGTCACACAAAGTCTTCAATAAGTTCATTAAGTGAGATATCAGTTGTCGTTAAAGATTGTTTAGAAAAATTATCACAAGTAATGCTCCTAATCTAAATGCCACAATAATGCAAAAACTTTGTAAATAATTCAAAACTAGTCATATAAAATTTTCCCCTTATTATCCTAAAATAATAAATTTTTCCCTTATTATTCTCAAATAAATGGCATAATGAAAGCCATAATTAAGAACATAAAGAAGAATATTAAGAAAATGGTGATTATATAGTATAACTAGCATAACATATTTCCATATGCTCTTCATGCGTATCACACTATAATTAAAATATTGACTAGGGAAACAATATATTCATTAATCTGTAAAATAGAAGTTGTTAGTCTATAGCTTACGAATCAAGTCTAGCCTTGGTTCAAAACTAAGTTGTATAATTGTTTTAAAACTTTATTTTGGTATAATAATTAGAGTCCAATAGGTACATTAATGGAAAATACCTCCTTTTCTCATTTAAGGACAATACTCCCTTATCAAAGCATAATGAAACAAGTAATTTAGGAGAATCAATTCAATCTAGAACTTCTAATTAAAAGCAGACTGTAAGATTTACTACACAGACATTTAGCAAATTCAGTTGTTGAAGATCATATTTATTGGGCTATTAACCAATCAGGAGACTTCTCTAATAGATCATAAATGAAAATGGTAACAATTAGAGCTCCAAAGGTACCTTATCATCGATTGGTCTAGTTTCCTCAAGCAATTCCTAGAATGACTTTTATACTATGGTTAGCTATTCATGTTAAATTGTCAACAAAGGAAGAAATGTTTGGGTGATAGGTAGATGATAAGTGCTTATTTTGCTCTTTAATTCCTGAAACTCTATAACGTATCTACTTCTAGTGCCAATTCTATGATATCTTGTGGAATAGGTTGCTTTCTTCATTTCATACCTCTTTTCATGCTTCTTCTTAAGGTGAAATTTTGGATTGGATAATATAAAGGAAATGGAGGAACATACAAAAATTTATCTCCTTCAAACTATCCCTAGGGAGTTTGGTTTATGTAGTATGGAGGGAGAGGAATAATCATATGTTTACAAGCACAAGAAGACCCAAAAAGTTCATTTTTAGTGAGATCCTAAAAGATATATACGAATACAACTCCAATACTACCAGGAGCTAATTGATTAAAATACAACATTCTAAGCGAACAAATTCCCATGAATGGTGAGGAGATGTTGAAATGGAAGGAATATATTCAATAGTGTTCTAAAGGGACATAAATAATCAAGTAGTTCAAGGTTTTCTACACATATGTTCTATAAACTTACATCATCTATCTATTTCATATGTGGAGCTACAAGTATAGGAGTAAAGGCTTAATTGAATTTGGGGGATGAAGTTGGATAATACTCACTGATTTAAAGGATAAACCTTATAAAACCTTTTATTTTTAACCTCCAATCTCCAACCTCGGGCTCTACTTGGAGAATAATGTTAAAAGTTAGATGATGTTCTCCAACTTAACATACAAAATGAAGATTATAAGGAATAGAATGAACTAGTAATGCAAGTGTGAATCTTCCCTACTTATGTTGACATGCAAGGCAAAACTTTTGGAACAACTAGCTATAGGTTCATAAATGAGTGTGCTTTCCACTTGCTCCTCATATTATTGAATATTGTCTAGCATATGGTTATATGTCCTTTAATTAGGGGATACAAATGTTGGTTAGTTCTCTAATTTACTTCCATATTTCTTGTCCATGCAATGTATTTGTATGGCTTTAAGCCTTTACAGCAAGTATTTAGGGCCTATTTCATAAGGCATGGTCCCTTGTTTTTCATTAATATATTTGATAAACAACCTTTAAGCTATATTTTTATTCTCATATTTAATTCATTTTGCTTATTTATTTGATTTTAAATTAAATTTAGTACTTATTTTGTTCATATTTTCTAGATATATTTCATTCACTTGGAGTAAAAAGGAACAAATTTAGACAAGTTTGGAGCAATTTGGAGTTTCATTGATTGAGTTATGGAGTGTATGACAAGGTATATGGCCATGTTGAAGAATTTGGAGATGAGAAGAGTGTTTCAAACAAAAACATGCCCATGTAGAGTAGTTAGAAGGGCCATATTGACGATACACGTCCATGCCTGTGCATATGTTAGCTCTGAATAGTGTTGTGCATTAATTTAAAGAACACAGTCACCAACACACCTATGTTGGTGCCTATATACCTTACAAAATTTCAATTTCAATTTTCAAAAGAAAAGATTGGGTGAAAAAAGATAGAGCACGAAAGGAAAATGTTATAAGATACCCTAGGAAGATATAAAGAAAGAGAAATAACTAAGGAAACCTTATTGGAATTGATGAAATTTTGGGGTAAAGTTTTTGAGGATTTTAGGGATCTCAATCATGTTATCCTTGATTTTCAACTTTTCCTTTAGTTTTGATATCTTGTTGGATATTTTGATTAGTTACCCTTTATGGTACCTAAATTAGATGAACCCCATGATAGATGTTGTAGCAACTTTGTTTAATTTAACTTATTCTTTGATTTTATTAAGATTCAATTACATGTTCTAGTTTATTCTTGAATTGATATTATTGATATATTAAATCATGTATAATTTCAAACAATTGAGATTGAGAAATCCAATATATGAATAGATCTAGTTTAACTGAAAGGAGTTGTGTGCAAACATAGAGATAGGTCAATATAAATCTCTTAGATTAGGGTCAAACCTAGTAGTAAAATTCATAAATTGATTAATGAGGCTTTTAATTAGAAAAAATTTTAATTAATCAACCTAGAATTACATATTAATAGTTTTGAGAAAAATTAAATAATTAAAGAATTTTCATAGCCCAATGAACTTGAGAATGAATTCATTAGTGGAATTATAATTGCATGAGAAGTTGTAAGGGGATTCAAATTCTATGTACTATTGGTTTTATTGGCTGATTTTTCATTCTTTTGCTATTATAGGTTTTTATTTTATTAATTTTTTATTTTAATGTGAATTATCACCAAAACCTTAATTGTAAGTTAGATAATAGGAAAAGAGTCATTACTAATTCATAGTCTCCACAGGATCGACACTTGATACTGTACATTACTAGCACTTATAGTCTCTGTAGGATTGACACTTGGTGCTTTGAGCCCAATACTATAGAATAATAAGTGCACTAGTCTTGGACAGTCTATAGAGTAAAAGAATTGAGTTACTTACATCACCTATAAGAGTCCAATAAGCTTTTGGTGTTGTTATCAGGGATTAGGATATTAGGAAAACTTGATTTTTATTAATGTAACCATTTATTTCATTTTCATTTTTTATTTATTTTTCTTATTGCTTTTTTAAAAGATAGATTTGTTTATGACCTGAAACAATTTGTTTTAATTAGTCAAGGAGGATTTTAAAATTAAAATTACAGCTTTACAAAACATTAGGAACTAGGATCCTCATCTCAGCAGATTACCTTCCCTACCCCTCCATTTGACTATTCCATTGATTTCGATGCTTATGGCAACACGATCAATAATTCAACAGCAAACAACCATTCATTGTCATAAATTAGTTGAATCTAAGATTCCATTCCAATGTTTCTTAAAGGGAAGAAGAGTGGAAGCAAGAATTTGAGAACACACAACTTGATATTATAGTGAATAATAAAGAATTATGTCTAATTATGCAATGCTATCCCTAACTAGAACTAATTCTAGTATCATCAGACCAACTGTTACAACCAATAACTTCGAGATCAAACCAAATTTTGTACAGATGGTACACTAGTTTTTTCAATTTGATGACATATAAGACAAGGATCCAAACGCTAACATCACTAATTTTTTGGAGATTTATAATACTTTCAAGATTAACGAGGACATTGATAATGCAATTAGATTGAGATTGTTTCCTTTCTCATTGAGGAAGCTTAACTCTCTCTCTAAAAGATCGATCATGACTTGAGATCAGATGCAAAAGAATTTCTAATGAAGTACTTTCTACTAGCCAAAATGGTGAAGATAAGGAATGACATCTCTTCTTATGACCTAATTGAATAAGAGACTTTATATAATACATAAGAGAGATTCAAGGATTTACTAAAAAGATGCCCACATCATAATCTTCTTATTTGTTTATAGGTTTAAACATTCTATAATGTTTTGAATTCTTCAACTAGGTAGATGATAGATGTCACAATTAGAGGAACCCTAAATAGTAAGACATTTGAAGTGGCCTAAGAGTTGATTGAAGAGATGGTTATGAATAGCTATTAGTGGAATTCAACAAGAACTAATCCTAATAAGCAAGTTAAAGTTGATGATGTAAATGTGATTAGAACTTTAGCTATTAAAGTATAAACTTTTAGTAATATGATGATTATGTTATCAATTGCACAATAAATAGCTTAAATGATGTGGTGTGAGCTAAGTGAAAAAGGGCATGCAGGCCAAAATTCTTAAGTCATTAAGTCTGCAATAAAACTAGACAAATATGTTGACTACAAAGGCAATGCACCTTGATCACAAAATAATCTATTCAATAACTCTAGGATGGAGGAATCACCTGAATTTTTATTAGGAGAATCAAGGGAAACAAAGACATAACCCTTTACCTAGATTTCATTAACATCATCCTTTGTAAGAGAGGAAGCCTAGCCTAAAAGATATTATAACTAAATCTTATTCAGGCATCTGAAATTTGGCTCCAAGTTATTGAAACTTCATTAAGGAACCAGGAGGATTTTATCACCAACTTGGAAAATCAAAAAGGAAATGCTGCTAAAATGATCTCTAAGAGACCATAAGGGGATTCCTAAAAATATTGAGATAAACCCGAAAAAGCATGTGAAGGCAGTCACTCTTAAATGTGGCAAAGAGCTAAGTGTGAAAAAGAAACAAGATGAGGAGAAAACTAAGGCAAAGAAAAAGGATAAAGAAGGAGATAAAAATGGTGAGTAATCCAAGTTGGTCTAAAGAGTTCGGGCCTTCTATCTCATATCTAGCAAAACTAAAGAAGAATCACATAGACAAATAGTTTGTTAAGTTCTTAGATCTCTTTAAATAATTGTAGATTAACTTACTTTTTATTAAGGCTCTTTTGTAGATAACAAAGTATGCCACTTTTTGAAGGAGCTGTTATAAAAAAAATGAAATTAGAGGAATTGACATTTAGTGATGCTTGTCATTATCCCTTTCTTAATTGTTAGTTTATCAATTGAAAAAGTTTAAGTTAATTTAGGGGCTACGATTAACTTGATACCCTATAAGTTATTTAAGAGACTAGGATTAAGAGAACCAAAACCAACAAGGATGACCATATAGTTAGTCAATAGGTCAATGAAGTACCCTAGAGGCATCATAGAAGATGTATTGGTTAAAGTAACAAAATCATACTCCTTTATGTTTTTTCATATTAGATATGGATAAGGACAATGAAGTATCTCATATATTAGGTCATCCATTTTTATCCACAACAAAGATAATAATTAATGTAAGTGACAATAAACTGATGTTGAGAGTGAGAGATAAAGAGATTCCTTTCAAAATATCTGTGGCTTTGAGACATTGTCTTGAACATGATGACATATGTTACTTTCTTGAAGTGGTTGATTTTGTAGTAGCAAATGTTGTTTAAGAAATTATAAGTAATGACTCATGAGATTATATTTAATAGAAAGAAAGGAGTTTAGCCTATGATATTATTGAGTAAGTTGAAGTGGGAATGTCAAGCTAATGAGTTTAACCAAGCACTTATTGGGAGCCAACCTAAGCTTTTAAATTTGAAATTTTCATTTCAATTAGTTTTATTCTAGATTTTTAGGTTTTAGTCTCTAAAATTTAACTTTTATTTTTTTAACCTTGTGGTTTAGTATAAATTTTTTTTGGATATGGTTATATATGTGTTATTTTTGTAGCGCCTCCTTACCGTAGGGTACGCACCGGAACGCTCGTAGGTCATTCCGATACATAACCTATGATGAGGGTGCACTACGAACGATCAATTCTAAATAAACCTCATGGCATCA
>JANIPM010000231.1:35552920-35569407 GCA_027478405.1 Erythroxylum cassinoides
GTTGTTTCTTGGTTTGAAAAAAATAGATTCTCTCTTTTTAGTTGAGTTTTATACCACAAAATATTTTGAAAACAAGAGATAAACCTTTTCTTTTCATAAACTTCATAAACTGGGTAATTCATCCCTTCTTGTCCAATACCGAATCGATAACCTATGCTTAAAGTAAATTCTTTGGATTATTCAGGAATACACATTTAATGCTAAGATTACGCATTGAATTTCTGGTAGTAGATCCATAATCAAAAAAGTGTTTGTGATTGTTTCAGAAGAAATGAAACAAAAAATACGGTAGAGCTAGGTTGTCTGGAGGGATTTTAATAATCTTTCTAGGTTAGCGATTTTAATTATTTTCTTAAGTTTATTATAATATTGTTTATTAGATTTTATGAACTGATATATTGAATTAATTGATATCTATTCATCTATACTTTACTTCATTTTTGAATATTTATTTGAATGAGAATGCAAAAGGTTGATAGTTATAAAAAAATTGCATTTATAAGTCCTATTTTAAATAATTATTAAGATAATTAAGTTTAATGAAATTACATACTATTTACATACATAAACTGATCTTTTTCGTGAGCTTTTGAGCGTAAGAGTTTAGAAAAATTTAACTCTTTTATTTCTTTCATATGCCTTATAATGCATAGTGAAATAATTCTAGAACTTACTTTAGTTATACATATTGAGATCATATTTGTTAAATTAGAAGCATTGAAATAATAAAGACACTTAGATTCAACAATTTGTTTTAGCCTATTTCTTTGATAATTACCTTACCTTAAATTTATCTTTGAGAACAACCAAGTTTGAGCCTTAGCCTTTTTCATTGATTATAACCCAATTATAACCTTTATCCTAATCTTTTTGAAGCCTTTTTATTAATTTGAACCCTGGAGGTTATTTATATTATTTTTCTGTTTGAAAATTGGAAATCTTGAAAGGTCCATTATTTCTTTAATTGTGGTATTAAATGCTAAAAAATTGTTTTGTTGAAAAAATGACCATAAAAAAATAAAGAAGAAAAGTATATGGTATAAATGGGTTGCAATAAAAAGACATGTGTATATTGTGAACAAGTTTCTTGTAATTTTTCTTTAGTAAATTTCCTTCAATTTAACCCTCTTTATTATCTTAACCTTACCATACCTAAGCCCCCGTTACAACCTTTATAAAAATATTTTGATTTTTGTTTCTAGTTTACATAAGTGGTGAAGATGTGATAATATTGCAAGCATATGGTAAGAGTTATACTATACATTAATTCAGAGTTTGATACTTTTCACCCAATTCACTTGAATGCATTAAATGAAATCTTGGTAAGGGTATAAAGGTTTATGCTTTTGATTTCAAGGTGATTATTGATGTTATTACTATTAATATGGAATTAGGAAGTTAATTTTAGGATAATTTGATTCTAATTGTTTGTTAATAATTTTATTATAATTGTATGTTAGTTTGATTGAATATAACATGGCAATTTATAGTATGAATGGACAAGTTAAAATTAATGATGGATGGATGTTGTACGATTGATAATTTTGATTACGGTTTGCTTGAGGACAAGAAAAAGTTTAAGTATGGGGATGTTTGATAAATGCCTACTTGACTATATTATAACTCATATTTGATGCATTTTTGCTTGATATTTTATACTGTTATTGTATAGTTGATACTTAGTTTACTCCTAGTATATTTATAGGTTATAATATCTTTCATAGACTAAAAAGAGAAGAAATCGGATGACAATGTGACATAATACCAAGATTTCAAGCAATTAAAAGATACATGATTGTGTTTATGACCGTGTAAGTGTCTCAACCCGTGTAGAATCACAAATTTTGGAGATTTTGGGTTATACATGATCCAGTATACGGTTGTGTGTCAAACCGTGTATCTCCCAAAAATCCTAAAAATTACTATGAAAAGATTTAAGCAAAGGCGAATGAGTGGAGCAACTTTTCAAAGACATGTAGAGGCGATTCCAGACGTAGAAATCATTTAGAAAGGGCGCTATGGTTCCAAAGAAGTAGAACACGTGAAGAAATCATCAACAGATCCAAAAAATACACCATCAAACCTTTATATTGCAAGAACATTTGATAGTAGACAAAGAGAGATTTAAAATTATGATCTCTTTGTTTTTTATTCGTTTTTGATTCAGTATATGTTTGATTTCATTTCTTATTATGTGTAACTAAATGCCCTGTTAGTTTCTAGGCGTGATGAACTCTATTTAAGATATAATATGTTTTGATTCTTTTATTTAATGCAATTATTTTAATTTGATCTATTGTGATTTAATTATGTGTTTAATATATGTCTTAATAAATTTGGAATATTAGTTTATAATATGATTTCATAGTATAGAGATTGAGAAATCTTGTATATGAATAGATCTACCGTAATTGAAAAGAGTTTATTGTAAATCTAGAAATATGTTGACATAGATCCTTGAAATTATGGCCAAAACTAATAGTGGAATTCAAAATTTGGTAAAGCAATCTTAGTGCCTTTAACCTGAATAATATAAGTTGATAATTCTAAGATTGATTGTTGGTATTCTCAAATGAGTTATTAGCATACGATAGGAATTTTTATGGTCCAATAGTCAATAAAACAATTGCATGTTAAAAGGTTAATTATTTAATGATTTTAGGGGGATTCATTACCTAGACTTTAATCTTGATATTAATTGTTTCTAAGTAATTTCTTTATTCTCTACTCAACGTAATTTCTTGATTTATTTTATTTATAAAATAAAAATCTAATTCGTAGATTAGATAATAAAATAATTGTAATAAATAATATTCATTATCTTCGACACTCCATTCTTTGTAGTGCCTGATCCATTACCATAAATGCCATCATCAACATTATAAACAAGGCGCCTTAAGTAGTAGGAAATATTAACTTAAAAAACTGTCTCATTTTAAGTTTCAATTTCTTTAAAACGTTAAGACATCTTTTGAATCAGTAGAATAATTAATATAAGATCAATGCCAAACTCATTTAATCATGTTACTGAACTTTTTCACAAATGAAATTTCTCTCTAGTTTTGTTTCTTCTTATAAGTAGACGTATTTATAAGATATTGAATTTTAAAATGTCCACAATGAGTATCCTCAACATCCTTTAATAAGATAGTGACGTCATGCTTCAGGGTGGTCAACCTCCCTACATTTGTGATTTTTATAATTTTTGAAAATATTCAAATAAAACAAAAACATAATTCAATTTTATTTTCAATCCTTTTTACAAAACAAATCCAAATTCATCAAAGCAACATTCTGCTTTTTTTTTTTTCCACAAAGTATTTTAAAAGGATATTAATTATGAGAAGGTATTTTTAAGTCATCTATTATCATATTAATCTCCGCTCGAGCCGAATAAGTCCTTTATGGAAGATAAAACTATGACTTCAAGTTTTAAATAATTACATACATAAAGATAGTTCAAACTTGCGAACTCACTTAAAACAAAAAAGTTACTTACTAACTCACATATTCTGGGTTAGCAACGTTCTGCTTTTTGATATCATATAAATTACACTTGATTTTACACAAGGATTATTTACGCTATTCAATTGGTAACACATGGCTTGATATTACTTTTTATTTCACATTTCGAAACTATGATGGGACAATAAACAATACATGATAATGACTACCAAAAAAAAAACACAAACGAGGAAAGGAATACAATACTACGTCAATTTGAAATGTCAGTGACTTAGGTTCAATTCAGGATTCACCATTACTGCATCGATAAAAGCGGTTGTTTGCAACAAATGAGCATTTTACTGGAGAGTTGATAAATATGCTGTTTGAAGGGGACGCTTAAAACCCAACAGATATTAACTCAAACATAGAAAATATCAATTACACTTTGCAACTGATCCACGCTATCACATATCACTGAGACATGGAACTTTCAAATCAAGAAACTACCTTTTGATGTGAAGCAAATATTAAAAAAGGAAAAAGAAAACTTGTCCAACGTTACATTTGCTTGTCATCTTCATCTCCGTTACTTTTCAGCGCCTTCAACTTTCTGTAACCCTTATCAGTACCAAATAGCCTGAATTAGCAAAGCGTTGTAATGTGGTCAGTATATATAGTACACGACTTGCATGCTACTAGACAAGAAACTTGTAATACCTATGGAAGACATTCCATAATACCCTCATATCACACCCTAACCAACTTCGAATGTAATACCTATGGAAGACATTCCATAATACCCTCATATCTCACCCTAACCAACTTCGAATTCCAAAGTTGCACACAATCAACTATATTAGTATCCAAATAATTATAGAAAAAAAATGCAAAATCTCTTAAAAGCTTATAGATACTCAAAGTGCACATAGAGGAGATGGAGAACCATAGTTTTTGCAACGTCATACACTTGAACAAGAAGGCATGTTGTTAATTTACTTAAGAATAATTGAGTTTTATTTAGAACTATATATTGGCATCCAAACAAAAATGGGAACTCTTTTACAGTAATCCTATCATTCCCTTGATCATTACAGACCCGAATGTATTATTAATCCTATCATTCCCTTGATCATTACAGGCCCGAATGTATTATTATATGTAATCATTATTTGCTGTAAACTCCGCTTGTCTATACCTAATTCTTTCCAAGGATTCAAACTTCTGAAACCCATCTCCAAAATCTTTTAACAACGCAAAATTTATTCACTACTTAAGCTAATTGCATCAAGTAGATCTTTGGGTGTACTAATTCAGTGGACAGGTGGTTAACACTGATTGGTTCAACAATATCAACCAAATATTTAAAGTATGTATTAAATAACTTAGCCATAAAATGCTACCTACTTAATAACCAAGTAATCTTCCAATATCTGAAACAAGGCCAGGGCAAAACAGACATCTAGAAAGCATGAAATCCCTATGAATACTCAAATTTCAGCCAGTTCAAAGAAAGTGACATTAGTCAAATTGGATCTAGAGAATACTGTGTGTAGTCTGGTTCAAACTCTTATGCAGAGATGTTGAATGACTTAAACTTGGTCTTCTAGTTTCACAAATGATATGTTCCAAGCAGTATAAGCCAAAAGCTCACCAGTCCATGTAGACGAAGGTAGACGAGTAATTTCCTGATTTTGTATACAGCAAGCGATGATGATAGTCGTGAAAATCAGAACTGCAGATTGAGAAACAACTGTCAGCAGGAAGAACAGAAATAAAAATTTAAGCCATTGTGATGTAGAACGGAGAAAGAATAAGCCAACTATTTGGTAAAAGCACTATGAACTATAACTCCATGACTACTAGAACTTTCTAGTTTTTCTAGAATTTGGAATTTAAGATGTAAACAAAAGGATTGGCCAAGAAATCACTCCTAATGTTTTGTAACATGAACTAGGAATCACTCCTAAGATTTGAAACAACCAAAACTATGTATCATACTAATTGCTTCCTAGAAATCACTTCTAAGGAAGGTATTGGGAGTCTCTTAATTCTAAGAATTATTCTTAGATAAAAATAATCCTAAGAATCACTATTAGAAAGACATCATCACAGTTCTCAAAGATGAAAAACATAATTTCTGCAAAAAAAACAGAAAATAACTCACTTTTATTTCCTTTTGAACAGAACATACAGTGAATAGATCAGTCGACTTGCTCATTTTCCTATTAAGGAAAGGAATTGACTTTTTTTTTTCCTTATAGTCATTGAATTCCAACCCAAAAGTGAAAAAACATAAAACAATCCTATTCTAATTCCTAGCAAGGAAAGCTCCAATTGTTAAAAAGAAAAAGAAAAATACACTATTAAAGAAAATATACATCCAAAACAACCGTTACAATGTGCACATGAACAGTACATATGAATATTACATGTGAATAGTGAATACTACTACGGAAACTAATTCTTAGACTCTTATCATATTGCTTCAGTAAAATATACTGGTGACAAAGGGCGCTTACCCTCCATACAAAGGTAAAAAGTTGGAGAGGCTCCATGGGAAGTGGTAACCGCAATGAGCATCTACTGTCTCCAGGACTCTAAGCACCATCCAGAGCCACAAAGTCATCAAATGAGGTCCCGTGATTGCGGGACCAATAATGGTTGCAAAGCCAAGGAATAATATCTCAGCAGGGTGAGCATATTCAGATGTCAATCCAAATGGGGTAGCATATCTGTTCAAATAAGAAATAAGTTAGCAAATGCATTTAACCTGTTTAACAAGAAGATATTGCTCAAAAACATAAGCTGGATGCAGCAGTTAGTCTCACTTACTCGTGATGAACACTGTGCACATGCTTGTACAGCCATTTTGTATGCAATATCCGATGACCCCAGTAGAAAACAAAATCTTCCAGGATAAAGTAGAATATGATCTGAGTTACAACTACCTTCCTGCAGAACCAAAATCATTATATTTAGCTACGCACCTTCATGGATAATTGTACTAGGTACTGAGAAAATATAACCTAAAGATATAGATTCTATGTTCAGAAAAAGAAATACAATCAAGTATAAGTATCTGTATCAACTATTGCATCACTCTGGAAAAAGATTCAGCATATAAAGAACCTGAAAATACCAGGATGGCAATGGAAGACTACTTCGCATGCCCATGTGTCTGAAGATAGGATAGGAGAGTAGCATGACTGGCAGATTGACACCAAAATGATATAAAATCAGACGAGTAATACATTTCTCTTGAGCCGCAGGGCTGTTATTCTTACTCTGCACATAATGATCAGTCAGCGACAATGCTAATAGGACAAATAAAGGTCCTCCAAAACTTTAGATATTTGAAAAGGTAACCTGTCCAACTATATGTTGGATATTTCAAGGGCAATAAGACGATTGAAACATCAGTTTATCCCACAAATTCTATACCTGGGGAAAATGTGCAAATGTAACATGGATTGACGAAGAAAAAAGGCTAAAACCAGTCAACCATTTTTCAGCACTAACTGAGACAAGCTGCCTAATTTTATTTCAACTCAAGTTACCAAGCTATCAGCTGAATCTTAAAGGTTGAATATATGGCAAATATTTTTCCGTTCCTAAAATTGAAACCAACACCTTTCACAATTATAGGATGGTGACAAAAGTAGATGTTCTGTCTAGTAGTCATAGAGCAGCACTAATTCAAAAACTCAACAGACCGTAAAAAGTGCATCATTACTATGGAGACAAAGGAAAACCTGAATCTTGTACTTGCTCAGCCACCCCGCTCGCTCAAGAAATATGAAAGGAAGACCAGATAGGAAGAACACACCCTCATGAAGAAAGAAACTTCCAAGGCATGCCAATTGAAAGTCGCTAAAATGCGTGACCAAATACTGCATTAACAAGAAAACAGAAATCGTTGAATGAACAAATTTCAATTGTATAAAGAAAGCCAAAAATGCTGAACCTCTTTCGTATATTCTCTATCATCAATCAACCTTTAGTCCACAGTGTTATATACATTGCAGAAAATAAACCGCTCTCAAACTATCTAACTAAAAAACTAACAGTACACTAACAGTAACTAACTAAAGTTAACAGTAATTAACAGCTAAGATAATCAACAGATTAACGGGATAAATAATTCCATCATTGAAGACTTCTACATATATATCGTAGTACTAAAATACAATACTAAATCAAACGAAAGAAGGCATTGAGATTAGCATCAAAATGAAACCAATACGTAACAATTGAGGATTTACAAAAACGCGAAAAGGCAAAACAAAATTGTCAGTTTTAGAAAAAATGGAGATCTCAGAATGTTGGGCACTACCAGCACTCTCCAATCAACTAAATAAAACAGGAAAAAAAGATCAGCAGCATAATTGTTGATTATTCCATAGGGAAACAAACAAAGATCTGACAAAAGAAAAATGCAGTGCCTGAGCTTAAGTAAAAGAAGCTAGGTTTGCAAAGCTTAAAAACTGGGTGAGGGGAAAATTCCGTAAACAAGATGACGGATCCAAAGGGAGCTAAAGAAGACCACATGGAACAGTTCAACGAAAGTGAACCGACAAGAAGAAAAAAAAATGGCGTAGGGAGAGAAAAGTGTACCAGCCAGCAAGACAGCAAAATGGAAGCCATGAAAAATAAGAGAAGTGAAGTAGTAGTATGTACAACCTCGCTCTCTCTCTCTCCGCTGCGCAGCGAGCCAGAAAACAAAACAAAGGTGATGGGGCGAGACGAGACTAGGACTACGATTGGGAAGTGGAGAAGTTGGTGGGACCACCACCACATATGTATAGCAGGCCAGACAGTCTTTGCTTCTCTATGGGCTGAATATCGTATAAGGCTATTCATTTTAGCCGAAACTTAGTTTAAATTTTATAATATAATAGAAGTTTTGCACTTTTTTAATGAAATTTTAGTTATTAAACAAATATTCCTTCCAATCCAATCATGGGATTGAATTGGTTGTCAATGTCAATTAGAATAATAAAATACAAGGAGAAGTTGACTTTGTATGTACTTGGGCGTAACGCATTATATTCCTTGAATATATAAATTGTAAATGATATCTATCAAGATTTGAATTCGTAGCAGATTTTTAAATATCCGTCTTCTCTTGTGGAGTGATCTTTTCAGTTTTCACGCAACTCACTTGTACATATTCTTAATAGTTATGGCATCAAATATTAGGAATAACGACGGGAAATGTTTTACTCATATGATATATTTTGTAAATAAATGATTAAAATATTTTGCATTTTATAAGTAATTAATCAAAATTATTTTTCAATGACTTATAAAATTATCAATTTAAAATAATTTTACGATAAGAATAAAATTTAGAAACTACCAAAAAAAATACTTGCTCTAGTTAATGTAGTATAAGTGAAATAAAATTAGATAATTATTAAAGAAATTAAATATAAAAGACTGTAACTTGTTATTTTGGTAATAATATTTAAATAAGAATAAATTTCCTTACAATATCCTTTTTAAAGAGTAAGTAATTGTCCAAGTTTATAGAAAAGCAAAGTAGAAGCTAGACTATCATAATCAAAAGGAGAGAGGAGACCATGGATCTAATGACATTTTATAGGGATTATACAAAGTCCAAATGGAAAGCATACTGGTGTAGCAAAGGCCATTATGAAAAGTTTTAGATCACCTGTATAGCTTACTTTTACTTTTAGCACATAATCCAATATGTTAGCCCAACTAGAGGATATGATATGAAGGTTGAATAAATGAAACAGTCGTGACCATAGTGTATAGGAATAGTGCATTAAGAGGATAAATGATTCACACTTTTAAGAGAAAAGGAGCATAAAACACCTTATAGGTTATTCATATAAGGTTTCAGTGTTTCTTTAGTTTTTAACCTACTTTCAGTAGCTAACCAAAGGGTGAAAGAGTGTGAAGGTAGAATGTGAGACCCCAAACAAGTTTGTATCATTAAAAAGGGGGAGAAGAGTCTGGAAGCAGCTTCCTATACGAGGAAGTGGTAAATTTCATGGAATTTTCTGTTATCTAAGTGATTTAGTCTTTCTTTGATTGGTCATGAGAGTAAGCTGGCCAATTCTTGATTATGGTTCCACTTCATCTTGAAGTATATGGTCATGTCCACCTATTGTTTAAAATTAAAGTTTGAACTTTGGCTTCCTCTAGGGCAATATTTTTAAGATGTAAGGTGCTATTGCACACAAACAAAGGACCTAATCCATGCTAACGAGCATATAAAAAATTGTTGTTTTATAGACAATTATAGGTTGATCCAGCTCTCTTATGCCTAGGATGGAAAGCCTAAAAGTAAGCAAATCTAGGAAGAATGGTCCAACTGCTTACTCTTTTCAAGTAGTAGATATGTATCCACTTTACTTAAAGGTTCTCCTTTTCATTATATAGTTTCCAAATCCTCTTAACTAAAAGGACTTTACTCATTCTCCTGATAGAAGTGAGTCCCAAACCTCCTAAATGTTTAGGTTGGTAAATCTGGTTCCTCTTCATACTTTATTAGAGGAATAGGGGAGATTTCATATGGAATCCTTAACTGACTTATCAATGATCTTCATAACTCGATTGGAAATAGCAATGTGAGAGCACCATTAGTTGGCTAAGTTGCAAAGAATGACAGTAGCTAATTGGAGTCTACCTCTATAAGAAAGATATCTATTATATCAAGCTTACATTCTTTTTTTAATAGAGTTGATTAAGGGGGAACAATACTCTACACTCAATCACTTAGCAGATATATGAATTCCTAGGTACTTGAAAGAGGGATTGATAATGTTCAAACCTAGAGTGGCTATAAGACTAATGTTATTAACAATATAACTAAAAGAAATGAGGAGAGAACTCCTATTAGAATTGAAAGTAATGGCAAAAGTAGCTTTAAATTCCTCTAAGGAGTCCACAAGAGTCGAGATAGATGACTAATCAACACCACATAGCATTAACATGTCTTTTGCAAAAAAGAGCAAAGAAATTTTAAGCTTACCATATATATAATGATACTTGAAATATGGTTTACTTTTGATGTGCAAAGTTATAATCCTTGAGAGAATCTCCATGCAAATGGTGAATATATATGGTGATAAGGGATCACCTTATCTAAGTCCCTTTGAACATTACAATAAGTTCTCCATTAACTATGACAGAGTAAGAAGCAGAAGTTATGCATGTTAGAATCTAGTTCACAAACTTGTCAGGATAGCCAAAGGAAAAAAAGAGTCTCCTTAAGGAAGTCCCAATGCACCAAGTCTAAAACTTTGGTAAAATCAATTTTTAAGGCATAACTCCTAGTAGTTTTGTTTGAGTTATAACCCCTTAATGACTCCTAAGTTATAAGAATATTAACTTTGATGCATCTTCTACTTATGTTAGCAAACTAACTTGGGTTAATAAGAGAGTAACCTTCAACTTTTATGCAATATTTTGGAGACCAACTTGTAAACCATCTTACAATGGGGAATAGGCTTATAGTCATTCAAAATAGAGGAGTTTAACTTGTTAAGACCAAACATAGTAATATCTTAATAAGTTCAGTAAGCATTCTCCATGAGTTGAAGAACGCTTATATTATGTTGATAATCAAAGTACCTATTGAAAATTTATTAATAATATATTTGATAATATCTTGATAATATTATGATGATAACTCACTTACTACTTATCTTTTATTCTTAATATTTGATTCTAACTTATACCCACAACTTGAATAAATGTCCATGATTATTTAGAATTCATTCCATTTTTTGTTGTTTATTTTATCCACTATCAGTATCCAAACAATTAAAAGTTAGGGAATAAAGACTATGTTCTCATTGTTACTTCTTTATTAATAGTTTTTAAACAAGACATAAAAGTTTAACTTGTCTCACTCCCTTAATAGCAAGGCCTAAATGTTGGTAATTTTAAAGACATTTCATAATTAGATTTTAGAGAGAGAAGCTCTCACTTATCTTTTTCCCACTAACTTTGAATTGCAAGGCTTGCATGCCAATCTTCCCTTAGCTTCAATCTTCATTCCTGTTCTCTTTCCACTGCTCATGTTTTAGACTTCATCTTTCTGCATCTTTCCTTTTAATCTTTCTATCTCTCAGTCTCAACTCTATTTTTGTTTCCCCATCATTCATAACTTCTCTTTTTTTTTTCTATTTTTACATTTTTTTGAAAACATATCAGGTGACATAGAACACTTCCTACCCCTTTCTACCACTATCCCACCCAAAATTCATCTCAAAACCAAACTATATCTTCCTCTCCAATTCTTATATAGAGTGGAGCCAACAATAGTAAATAAAGGTGCTGCTGGGGAGGCAACTCAAAGGGAGTTTGTTCTTTTTACTTTGCATTTTTACAATTATTGTTCTTGTTGAATGCTCCATCTCTTACGTTTAATGTTACATCGGGGACAATGTAAGCTTTAAATGTGGGGGTGGAGAACTTATTTCTTATGTGTGTTTTTAAGTTCTTTTTACATGTGTTTTATTTAAAAAAATCTCTCCTTTTCTATTACTTTTATGATTATGTTGTTATAATTAGGAAGTAGAATTACCAACAAATTTAATGGCAACTTAGGCATGTATTTTTACTCTTGTGATAGGTCAATTTACATTTCCTTTAGAAGAGTAGTAACTAGTGAGTATACATAAGCCAGTGAGGTTTTGAACCTAGGCTAACACATCTATATCAATCTCACTATCTTTTGCTCATTATGGCCTTCATGACATGTACATCCTCACTTTACCTTACTTTTCTATTTGAGATCATATTTTTATCACATACATTAACATGAAAATGATATAGGCATTCTTTATTTTGTTAGTTATATTAGCCAAATAGCCTATCGAATGACATATTTATTCTACTGTTAAACCTCTTGAGCTTTACTAGCCTTTTCGTTTTATGTGAACCACGTTACAGGCCTTAAACTTAACAAAATATCTTTATTAAGTATTAAAGCAAGTAGAGCATTTGTGATTATTGATGTTGTAAATATACAAGAGAAAAAGTGTGGGGGTGTTGATATATATGAGTCAGTTATAGTTGATGGAATGGGATTTTTATTTCTTATTAATGAGTTCAATCATTGATGTAGTTCCTTTCAATTATTTTCTTTGTTTTTTTCTTTATTTAAAAAAGATAAAAGAAAAGAAAAAGAGAATAAAAGAAAAGAGGTTATCTAGGAGAAAATAATTGATTTTACAATCTATCCTCCTAAATTTTTATGGAATGGGTGACTTGATTGTGAAGTGAATAAGGGAGAAGTTTTTATTAAGAATCACTCCTTAAGGTTATAATTAATTGTTCATCATTATTATTATAGGAGATTTCCTCTAGTTCTTTGTGCCTCATATTGTTTGTAGTATGAAGACTTGAATCTAATTTGTGGTACAAAGTTTTTACATTCATCAAAGTTGAGTGTCTTTCCTAATTTATCAGTTTTAATGGCTCTTGAACCGTATGACCTAAATATTTCTCATCTTAACCTTCGAGCCAATTACAACCTTCAAAAGTCCTATGATTCATGTTATATGTGTGATTTTTTGGTAGTGGAGAACTGAAAAGATATGCAACATTTTTTTTATCAATGTTTTAAATCTAAATCGGATTCTTCTAAACTCATTTCACGAGTCGGGTAGCCTTAGGAACCAAGTTTTTTCGATCACCGGGACCATTGTATGTTGGGTTTTTCTAAACCTACCTCTTTCTGACAAGGTCTACCTAGACTAGAATGCCAACCCTGTAAGCTCATTTTCTGAGCTTAATCTGTAATTTAACGTTGTAAGTGTTTAAGGAGCCAATAAAGAAACGTTTCACACGTTGCTTGCCTCTGCTCTCACACATTTCACAACATTGCTATGTGAACGAAGACCAGTCTCCACTAGATTTGCTATGTTATGCCACCTTCCAGTAACAACCTTCATTACCACATGCCTATAGAACAACAAGTCGTCATCGTCATACCAACTTTTCACTTGTATAGGAAGCGGACTAGGTGAGTTCAGGATCTCCGCTTCTCGTAACTCATTCCAGGCCAGCAGCGCAGTAACAAGTTCAATGAGTGAGCAAGTTCCAAGCAAGCCAACAGTGATGAAAGGAAAAGGCAAAAGACCCCTGACAAGGCCTCCATTCGTGACTCATCACCAAAGTCCAAGGTCTCATTGTCAAGATCTCAGGTCAATAGTCTCATATATCTTTGCAGTCGTCAGAGTGCAGGTTCCGATGTCTAGCTCCGGGGACTTTCTCGAAGGAGTGATGGTGGTCGTGGGTGTTGCTAGAGTTGGGGTCAAATCCATGGCTTCCACTTTTAAGACAACTATGACAGAAATGCTCCTGCTCTCAAGTAACTTCCTTGCTACTTCACTTTTGTCATGTGCATGCATGTGTGGTTACAATATTTTTGCTTTCTATTACGTTTTGTTTTAGCTTTGTCTTAATAGAAATGGCTCTGGTTTTGGTTTCATATACTAAAAATGAGACTTCTATCAAGTTGCCTTTTTTGTGTTTGAATTGGTCACTGTATAGTGCCCTTGATCTGTATAGTTCTCTTAAACTACTGCGTGGGAGAGATTACAAGTCCTTGCCACCACTTGACCTGTTTTCATTCCCCGATAATTGGAGTAGCCAAAATGCGAAATTAGATATTGCTCGGTCGCTCTATTTACGAATCTGGGTCTTTTTTTTTCTTTTCTTTGACAACGACGGTAAGGGTTTCGACTACCAGTGGGACGGTGATTAGGTGATGAAATTTTAGCAAGAGCTCCTATATGTAGGAAACATACCTTTTTTTTTAAAAAAGAAAAATTTACCTTGTCGGAGAAGGGACTAGTGTCGCAGTCGGGGGTGAAGGTGCAGTAGCATTGGTTGGTGTTTTTGGCTTCAAAACAAAAACTTTGCATGTATCTCAAGGAAGGGGATGGGGACGTAGAGCTGCACGCACGACCAACGAGGAACATTCTTTCACGTTTAGGTTCTCCTAGCACATCAAGGTCGTGTCCACCTTCTTGAGCATCCTGACAACTTGCCATTGTCCATAAGAAACCATCAGTTACCGTTGGTACCAGGCTTCATAGCCACCGTTTTAAACTTCACAAGACTTTTTGTTTTCACTCTTCTATAAATTGGTGCTTCAGTATTACGCAAACAAGCTTCTCCTTTAACATCACAAACCCCCATATACTTTGAACATTTTCCTAGTATAGCTTCCTTATTCGACTCTCTCGGGTTGTTTACGTGTTGGCATGCGTGGTAAACTTCTTGGTCCACATCTTTTCGAGTCGCTATTTATTTTGCTCTCGCAAATCAATCAGGTTGTAATCTTCATGCAGTCTCTTTTTTTAAGTGCTTTTACAATCTCTTCAGTAGCTTTTATTATTTAGCCCTATCTTCTTTTTGTTTTTATTAATAGCCCTATTAATAATTTAGTAGTTGTTTTGTATTTTTGGGACTATTATTATTAGTATTTGTTATTACTTTCCAGCTTTAAGGATTACCTAGAATCTGACCTACAGGAATAGTGAACGACACAAGGAAGGAGCGATGCCTTTAAATCATACGGAGGGAATCAGTGTAATCGGTTCGGTATGCACAGTAGGCAGGAATAAAATAGGCAATGATTTAATAAGAATAGGCTCTTGGAACATCGAAATACTCATGGGGAAGTCTTTGGAATTAGTAGAGATTTTAGACAAGTATAAGATACAAATAACCTGTATTCAGGAGACCAAGTGGGTAGGAGCTAAAGAAAAGGAGATAGGGGGTTTCAAACTACGATTTTCGGGAAGCTCGCAAAAACAGAATGGCATAGGTATCTTAGTGGTAAAGGAACTTATAAACCGGGTAATGGGGATCACAAGGGTTAGCGACAGGATAATGATGGCAAAAATGGTCTTTAGCAGTGTGGTTCTCAATGTAGTATATGTATATGCCCCGTACGTGGGAGGCACTGGATGGGGTGATTCAACAAATTCCTACTACTGAGCAGATACTCCTAGGAGGTGATTTTAATGGGCATATAGGAGCGAATTCAGACAGATATATAGGAACCCATGGGGGTTTCGGACACGACACTAGAAATGAGAGTGAGACTGCTCTTTTGGACATGGACCTAGCATATGAGTTAGTAATAGCAAATTCCCTTTTTAAGAAAAATGAAATACATTTGGTGACATTTCAGAGTAGCACGAACAAGACGTAAATTGACTATTTTTTTCAGGAAACATGCCAGATCATGGTGCAAAGATTGCAAAGTGCTTCCAACTGCATGCATTTCGACTCAATATAAATTACTAGTTTTGGATCTGGGAATTAAGGGATGGAGGTTGCAGTGTTTTACCACGCATTGTCGTAAAATTAGGTGGTGGAGGCTGAAAGGGGACCAGGTGGAACAATTTAGGACTCAAGTTTAGGCTAATACAGCATGGCCGATGAGTGGGGATGCCAACCAGATGTGGAAGGGTGTCGCCTCCTTTGTCCGGGCTATTGCCACAAAACACCTAGGGATATCCAAAGTGCAAGGGGGAGGGTGGATGGAATCTTGGTGGTGGTCGGGTAAGGTTTAAGGGACGGTTAAGGCAAAATAGAGAGCTTTTAAAGATCTTCTAGCAAGTATAACAGAGGCGAAGTAGGAAGTCAATAGAATACGGTATAGACTGGCAAAACAGAAGGCAAAAAAAACTATCTCAGTGGCTAACGGAGAAGCATATGAGACTATATACAGGGACTTAGATATGGTAAAAGGAGCATAGAAGATTTTCAAGCTAGCACGAGATAGGGCACATAGTATGTTTGATTTCAGCCAAGTTTGTTGTATATGTGATAAAGCAGGGCAAGTACTCACAGAGGCCCAAACCATCAAGAGGTGATGGCAGAGATACTTCTATGGCCTGTTTAACGTAGAGATAGTGGGCGACATAGAGTTAAGTGAACCCTTCGTGTCGTGGCCTGGCCATACCAGGTACACTGGGTAAAGGGTCAGAAGGGGTGAAATTACAAAGGTTATGAGAGGGATGGGGAGCAGAAGGGCCTTA
>JANIPM010000231.1:35631712-35643212 GCA_027478405.1 Erythroxylum cassinoides
CTACCACAATTCAACCCCCCCTTCTTGTGTATCTTGATCATATTATTGTTCAATATATTAACGTGTGATTCACTTCATATTGCATGTGCGAATTGATTGTTGTGCGAATGTTGTGATCGGGTCTGACGGTTTAGGCCGCCTGTTGGGGCGCAGCCCGAGGGGTCGCCTCGGGATTCGGGTTTCAGGACCCGGGTCCAACACGTAAAGATTAATTTTTTTAAAGAATTAAATAATCTCATTATAATTTAATATTTCTAAAGGTCTTAATTTAGTATGTAAAACTTAAAATGAATTGATTTTAATGTTTACCTTTTTTAATAGATATATCCTGAACATAACATGTAAAGATTAATTTTTTAAAAAAGTAAATAATTTGATTATAATTTAATATTCCTAAAGGTCTTAATTTGGTATATAAAATTTAAAATGTGTCTATAACTCATGTATTAAATTTTATATGGTGTCACCTTTTTGTTATATATATATATATATATATATAATGTTTAAAGATTCAATCGGTATTAAACCGTTATAAAATTGATATATAATAAATAAGAAGTATAAATTTTGAATTAATCAATTTTTCAGTTTGGTTTAATTTATTTTAAATAACAATAACTTTTATCATTAAAAATGAATCCATTTATTAATTAATGAATTGATTTTAATATTTGCCTTTTTTAATAGATATATCCTGAACGTAACATGTAAAGATTAATTTTTCAAAGAAGTAAATAATTTCGTTATAATTTAATATTCATAATTTAATATTCCTAAAGGTCTTAATTTGGTATATTAAATTTAAAATATGTCTATAACTCATGTGTTAAATTTTATATGATGTCATCTTTTTGTTTTCAACTATTGGTTTCACGTTTCTTTGAAAAAAAATTAGTGGTCAAATTCCTACTGCCATTAGCAGATTGTAGCAAAGACTATAAGACATGTAAAGTTATTTTGATTATGTGTGCCCAAATTTTAAGAACAACTTCAATGTTTTGTTACTATATATCAACTTTCAAGAACAACTTCCAAGAACAATTGTCGACAACTATTATCTTTTTCTCTCTGCTCATTGATTTTTTTATAACTATTTTCACCCTTGTGCTTCATCTCTTAACTCTTCCCTCTTATTCTCTCAATCTATGTCATTATTGTATACATGGTCTAGATTAAGATCTCACCTTTTGTCTTGGGTATGCTAATATTATGTTGTTCTCACTTCTTTATGAGTTATACAAAATGACATATCTATCACCACTGTCTTTAGTTGCCGATGGGTCTGTGCTTTGCTTCATTGTATGATTACTCCTAACCTAAATGCCTCATTGTATAATTAAAAGTCAGTTTATTTTGATTTTGGGTGTTTAAATTGGAGATAATATGTACATATATAGAGAAAAGTAGAAGAAGAACAAAGTCGGTTTATTTTGATTTTGGGTGTTTGAGTTGGAGATAATATGTACATATATAGACAAAAGTAGAAGAAGAACTTGATGCTTTTGGTGATAAATGAATGGGTGGTGCCTCGCTTTTGGTTATATTATAAGCTTTCCAAACATGTTGAAAACAAACAAAACCAATATATCTCCTCTGAACTTTTTTTCTCTAACCATTACTAAAGTTATGAGTATGATATCTTATGTGAAATTTTGGTCAACTTAGCTCAGTATCTCATCTCCTTCCCCATTTAATCGAGTATCAATCCTTACTGACATCCTTAAAATCTACGAAGTACTTGAAATAGTAAAACATATATCATATTTTCCTTAAATTTAAAGCACCTTCCACTAGCTGCTTGCATTCCCTTTCCTATTAAAACTTTGTTTATAAAGACTACGTTTGATGCCAATAATGTAATTTGATGTTACAACACACTCGCACAATCCACTTCATAAAGTATAAGCTGCACGTCATCTACCTCGTGCTAACCAAAATATGAGCTTGAGTTTCCAACAAACAAAAAATAAAGAAAGCATACAAATAATCAAACTATAAGGGTATAAGATATTTAGGTGCAGAAAGTATCATAGTACCTCCGATGGATGTTTAAAAGTCAATTAGTAGACATAGTTTGCCCTATAGAAGTTGATGGAAAAGCTTAATAATATTTAAAGATGATTACAGTATTTATAATACAGCTTAAAGAGAGTTAAACTTAAAGCTATTCTTAAGAAGATAAGTACAACAACTACATAACATAAACTATCTAGAGCTATTTTTAAGGAGATTGGTACAATAACTTTAGCTAATGATTATTTGTATCCTTTACATGCCCCCGCAAGATGGACGACTGAAATGTGAGTCCAATCTTGGACATTACTGTATTAAAACGAGGTCAAGACAGGAGCTTGGTCAGAGCATCTGCAAGCTAGTCACCAGTAGGGACATGAGTGACACAAAGAGACCAATGTTAAACCTGTTCATGGACAAAGTGGAAAGCAAAAGCAAGATGCTTCATACGAGAGTGAAAAATAGGATTTGCACTAAGGCGGGTAGCTCCTAATTGTCACAGTAGATGACTGGAGTATGAGAGAGCATGACACCCATCTCATAGAGCAAATTATGGAGCCATAGTAATTCAACCGCTGTGGAAGCTATTGCTTTGTACTCAACTTTCGAGGATGATTAAGCTAAGAATCTTTGCTTCTTCGAGCTCCATGTTATCAGCGTGCAACCAAAGAACACACCTTGACTGATTGTGGAGGTGTAATAATCCTTGTTACCTGTCTAATCTGCATCCGAGAAGGCATGAAGTGTGAGAGGGGAGTGACGAAAGATGATAATAACTTTGTCCAAAGTCCCAGCTAGATAAGGAAGTAGATACTTTAGAGCAATCCAATGGGGAGTTCACAGTTTATGCATGAATTGAGAGAGCTTATTCACTGCAAACGCAACTTCAGACCGAGTAAGAGTCAAGTATTGGAGACTGCCTATAGCTACTCGGTAATCTATATGATTTTCAATGGGTCACCAGATTGATCAGAGAGTGAAGCATTGATAATCATGGGTGTGGGAGATGGTTTAGTATATTGCATGTGGGTACGCTCCAACAAGTCAATGATGTATTTCTTTTGGCATAGAAATAACCCCTATGCATTTGGAATGCTCTCCACACCTAACAAATATGACCAGTTGCCAAGGTCTTTTAAAGCAAAACATGTAGCAATAAACTTGTCAAGAGCACCAGAATCAGGACTTGTAGCAACAATATCATCAACATAGACAATAAGAAAAATGGGTGAGAAGTGATGTTATTGAATAAAGAGTGAAGCATTTGCGATTCATCTGGTGAAGCCAAACCCACTAAGGAATGTAGCAAGTTCCGTATACCAAGCTCGAGGAGCCTGTTTAAGCCTATAGATGGTTTTAATCAAATTTTCTCCTCCATTATCAGAATAGATGGTTTTAATCAATTTTTGAAAGAATTTTTCAACTAATGCTTTGAACCTTAGGAAGATTTCTTTGGTGTCAGAGTTATTTTTGAGAGGATAAAACCAAATATACTTAGTATAATGATCCACAAAAGTAACATAATACTTGAAGCCATTAAAAGAATAAATGGGAGATGTCTATAAGTCAATGTAAAGAAGTTCAAGACGGGGTTGAGAAACTAAAGTATTCTGATGAAAAGGGAGCTTATGACTCTTATTACAATGACATACATTGCAATTAAAGGAAAAATCATTAGTAACATGAAGTTTAAAGGGGGAAAAAAAGGGTTTTAAGAATAAGTAATGATGGATGCCCAAGACGATGATGCCACTCAAGAGCAGAGGCTTTAATAGTTGAGAAAGCGACGATGGAAGATGACTGCCATTCATAGATCCCATTCCTAGTTAGTCCCTTAAGAAGATGTGCCCCCGTATGATGATCCTTCATAAGAAAAGAATCAGATGAGAATTAGAAAAGAATCAGATGAGAATTCTATAAGAAGATTTTTTTCTTTACAAAATTGAGGGATAGAAATAAGATTACGATGCATGATGGAAGCATATAAGACATTAGAAAGAGAAAAAGATTTGGAGGAAGTAGGGAAAAGAGTGGAACTAGTGTGAGTAATAGGGAGACCAGAGTTATCACCAATTATAATTTCATCGGTACCAAAGTCAAAAAGCCATGGAGATGAGGTGGGTTGAGTAGAGGTGGTGGCGACATGAGCTTGGGGTGGGTTGGACTTGTAGGTGGGAGGTGGGGGCGGACGAATGGAAGGACATTTTTCCTAAAAGATAGGGCATTTTTGGAGAGAGTGGCCTTTGGTGTGACACCATTGACATTTACCAAGAAAAGGGTGAGAACTAGTGAAGGATGATTGAGGGGGGTGAGTGGGTGAGGAGTTGGCATAGGACGATCATTGAGAGGTGGTAGTGGTTGGGACGGGTAGAAGTAGCGTGTACTATGGCAGGGAAAGAACCAAGCAATTCTTGAGATTTGAGAGTGAGTCACGATTAATTAATTTTTTGTGAAGTTTAGCAAATGAAATCAGCGAATCACGAGCATTCACAGCATCAATGACTCCTTGATAGGAGGAGTCTAAACTTTCAAGTACTTTGTCAGTAATATCTTTGGGATTAGTCGGATTGCCAAGAAGAGCAAGTTGATCAAAACGTGCTTTAATAGCATGCATAAATTCTGTGATGGTTTGAGGGCCCTTTGTGATAGCTTTGACATGGGCTTTGAGTTGCTTGATGTGACCACAAGAAGAGCTAGCCTTATATGGGCAAGGGTGTCCCAAAGGTCCTTTGTGGTAGTAGCAAGTGAGACAAGAGGAACGGTGGTTTGGTCCATTGTTCTAATAAGAATTCCAAAAAGAAGACAATCTTGCCGAACCCATGTGTGTTCCAAAAAGAAGACAATCTTGCCGAACCCATGTGTGGTGTGTTGGGTTGGAGGTGGAGACATTATCTTGGACAATAGTAGGGGATGGTGCAGAAGAGGAACCATCTAAAAACTTAAACATACCATAGCCAAATAGCGTGGCCTCAATTTGACGTTTCCATGAGAGAATTGTTTGAGGTGAGCTTCATAATATTAAGAAGGGTGACGACAATAAACAAAGTGGTGGATCTGCATCGTTGGGTATAGTGTGTTGGTTTTGAGTGGGCATGGTGCTCAACGAAGGAAAGAGAAAAAAAAAAAAAGATCAAGTATTATGCTCTGATATTGTATAAAAGCTGATGGAAAAGCTTAATTTTATTCAGAGTGTTACAATACTTATAATACAGCTTAGAGAGAGTTAAAACTTAGAGCTATTCTTAAGAAGATAACTACAACAACTACATACAGAAACCATCTAGAGCTATTCTTCAAGAGATTGGTACAACTTTAGTTAATGATTATTTGTATCCTTTACACGCCCCTCAGGTATCTACACAATTAAAGCACGATACAACATATCATTTTCTGTACCTTCAATATTGTCTTAGTTTTAATCCATGCATCCTCCGTTACACATGCTACCTAAGCACAAGATCCTACCCTGCCACAATCTAACATTCAAACCTGTCGGACAACACATTGTTTTCAAAGGAAAGATTTGCTTAGGTTATAACCATTACCCATATTACCCATATTTCATTCATTAGAGTTAACATTGCGGATTATTCCTGCAACCCACTCTACAGGCTATTAGCCCGTGTTGTTACATGCAACAACGAAGCAACTAAACCTCAACCAAATTGCACATGCCCCATGCAGAATGAAGTGAAAATCCTCTTGTATGCCTCAATGATAGAGCCCTCAAACAAGTTACTATTAAAGAACTTCAAATATGATTACGGAGATACAAAATCCGGCATGGATTTAAAGACCCAACTAAAGTAAAAATCTTGAAGGTTGAAAACTTCACCAAAGTGTAAAACAAATATGGCTCTAATTTGACCTTGGTGTAGCCCACTCAACTTTAAGTATGAGGTTATCATAACCATAGCCATTGAGTTTGTTGATCGCTTTCTGAGAATCTTCCTTGTTCACAAAATTAACAAACCCAAAACCTCTGCTCATTCCAGTCTTCTGGTCCATAGCAACATAAACACGACTTACAGGGCCAAAGGGCCGGAAAAGTTCATGCAGGTCAGGTTCACGGGTATCTTCTGATAGGTTGGTGACCCGTACCGAGTTCTCATCATTCCTTCGCCTCATATCCGCTCCAGCACCTCTTTCAGCCCCTGCCCTCATGCCTGGGGGAACATATGCTGTCTTGCCTGTGAGAGATGCAGCAGCAGAAGTCTCTGCTGCAGGAGGCTTATCAACAAAACTTTCAGATGGTGGAGCAAGATCCTTGTATGGGCATCTCGAAGTCCAGTGGTCACCCTTTTTACCACAAGTTCTACAAAGCATAAGGACGGCTCCTCCTTTACCCAGTTGAGCCAAGGAATCTCCACCAACTTTTGCTTCTTCTGGTTTGCTACCTGTATGAAATTCAGCTATCATTCATAAGGAACATTGTAAACAACATAAATACTCAAAGTGGAATCTTACTAATCACTTGCATCATACAACTAAGGATGGTTATAGGACATTGATTATCAGAAGTTCCCTGCTGAAAAGGCCCAGAACAAACATGACTGACGGAAATGAAGACTGAGGTCTATTAGCAGTATCTAGACAAAGAAAAGGAAATTCCACCAACATACAGATAAACTTAACTATTTAAAGCAAAAAATTAAATGCTAATAAAGCAAAAACCCCTATGAGCATATGCAACGTGTAGACATTTCAAGGTCTTGGCACTCTGCAATACTACTTTTTTCAAAACTGGAATCAGATTGTAATATGGGCCACTGCTTCTCACAAGAAGAATAAAACAGATGAAAAGGTCTTTTAGCTGGTTTTTGGTTGTACAATCTATGCTATATGGAAGGAGAGAAATTAAAGGAACTTTAACCAAAAGGCTATGGATAACTGGCCCTGGATAGAGCACTCAAATCTGAAACTATATATCCACAAATAAGAGCTTGGGACGAATAGACCTGGAGCTCTGGGACGTTCGATGAGGATCTCCTCGGTGGACACCATGGTGAGCCGACTGCCCACGTCTTCGTGCACGGCGTCACCGAACTTCGCCCAGGACCTTCTCTCGACGGCTCTCTTACTGAGGCGTGCATTGGCAAGTTTTCGGATGCGTATCGTGGTGGTGATCTTCACTTTGCTTCCCTCCTCGTTGAACTTGTACTCTATCACTTTCTTTATCCCATTCTCGTCCGGTCCGATCACTTGCCGGGGAGGTAGGAGAAAGTCGAGATCCTCTCCGTCATCTTCTTCCAATTCTCCCCATCGGAGTTTGGCAGGCGGCTGAGCTGTGACGACCATGGCTCTGCGTATATGGGAGTCTAATTTGGCCTTCTAGGGTTTCTGTGGATGGGACTGTATATATAATTATTTTTGTTATTAATTAGTCGCCAAAGTTTATCTAATGTTAAAGTTTGACAAATGTAGTCATTAGTTTGTATATTATGTAGTTAGGTAAATTTAAGATTATGAATTATGAATACTTCTTAAACATTTGGCAATCAATGTACTTTTTGTTGGTTTATGCCCTTCAACAAATTGGATAGTTATAATTTAGTGATAAAATAATTTAAAAGTATTTATGTACATATTTAAATATATATGATAAAATCCATAAGATAATTATCCATTACAAATTATATTATGACGATATTATAATTATGAAATTCATATTACCTTTATATATTATCCCTAAATTGTTCTAATCGTTGTTTTATTAAGATTAAACATTAATAGGACATAAAAAAACGATAACGCATTTTGTTTTTCCTTATGAGGAAGTAGTTGATGTCATAAACTAAAGTATGAAGATACTTAAATAAATGTGTGGGGGCTTATTGAAGAATAAATTCACTAAACTAATTCCATATGAGACATTCATTTGGAACACTAGTTGTATGTCCATGAAAACTTCATTGTAAGATATATTTTGGGTAATGTTGTATAAAAGTCATCAAGCTAGTGAAGCAAAAGTAACACTTAATGAGATATCAAGTGCATAAGTTAACGTTCATTCAAAACTGGGTATCGTCAACTGAAGCACTTTTTGTGTTATGTTCATGTGGTATGGTGTGAGAGCTGAATTGAGTCGTGAAACATAATTGTTATATTCATCCGAAACAACATCTACCTCATACGTAATATATTCAAACCACTCATTCATGACAACTTAAGGAGGAGAAACAAGTAAGTAAAAAATTGTATTTCCTTCTTGATACTTTTATTCAAACTCACAATTTTTTATTATTTTTCTCTTTTTCTTCTTTGTTTTTTTCAAATATAACAGTGAAAGAAGTTACATCAATATTGGAATTCATAACAAAACATTTTAACAAATATAACCAACCCATATATATGCACACCCTCACACTTAGGCTTTTGTACAATTACAGTCATAAACAATTAACCAATGCTTTACTAGCTTTAAGGCTTGGGTAGGACATTTGATTAGGTTTAAATGCATGTAATGTGGTTTATACAAAAGGAAAGACTAAATGGGTAGGGTATTTGACTAATGTTAATAAAGAAAAATCCATATAAATGGGTAGGCTATTTGACTAATGTAGCTCGTAAGCAACAAAGAATGCCTAATCATTTTCATGATAATGCATATGATAAAAATATGGTCTTGAATAAAAAATCAAAGTAAAGTCAAGATGTACATGTCAGCTCACATATAACAAAAGATAGTGAGACTGATATAGATGTGTTAGTCTAATATGACTCAAAATCTCACTAGTTCTTTTTGTCTACCACTAGTCACTACTCTTCTAAGGATAATGCACATTAACCAATCATAAGAGAAAAAATATATGCTAAAATTTTCATGGATTTTTCTAGTCAATTCATACTTTAATTATGACTACATAGTCTTTAAAGCAATAGAAAATAAGAAAATTTTTTATTTTGTTTGTTTGATTTTGAAAACTGCCTAAAAAGCCACATAAGCAACAATTAAGCTAAAAAACATGCATAAAAACTAAGACCCCCACCACAACACTTAAAACTTACATTGTGCCCAATGTAAAATCAAATGTAAGAAATGAAGTATTTAACAAAAATAGAAAATGCGAAAATGTAAATAAACAGAAATTGACTTCCTTTAGGTTGCCTCCTAAGTAACATCTTTGTTTATTATCGTTGGCTCGACTCCATATTGCTCTATTAAGTGACAAAAATATGATCTCCAAGAATAACAACTTTGGCCTTTTCCACTTAACCTTCATCTGAACAAAGCTTGAGTCGATGACCACTTACTTGCAATGTCTTCCCTGTTTTTAAACTTTTGATCTCTACTACATCATAAGGAAGAACATTAGTTATCACAAAAGGATCGCCCCAATAAGGATAACATTTATGTGGAAACAATTCATATTTAGTGTAATAAAATAGAACTTTTTGACCAATGATAAATTTTTGGTGAGACATTAAAAACTTTAGTCTTCTCTTTTGTGGAAATTGCTTCTTATTTATTTGTATGTTTTTGCTTACAATCATCTTGCACTGAAAGGTCAATCACATTAATTGTAAAAACAGAGCGGTCATTATGGGAGTGCTTATTGGCATCAAAAATATTGAAATGAGTAACTTCCCCATTGAATTCCATTGTGAGGGTTCATCTATCTTAGTTTGGGCCGTGTTGAGAAATGGCACCCTTAGTAAGATAAGTGTTGGGATATGGAAAGGTTCATCATTCATGTCAACCACATAAAAGTTAACAGGAAATATTAGCTTATTTACCTACACAAGCACATCCTCAATCATCCCATCTGGGTAAGCATTAGAACGATCAATCAATTGTATGGTAACATTAGTTTCTTTTAAGGACCCTAAATTTAATCTAGCATGACATGTTTAATCTTAATATTACCGATTTTACAAGGAATAGAAAACATGTTTGGGTCTTTACATTTAGGAGGCATTTTCTTTTTGAAAACTGTAGAAACAATTTCACTCATTCTAATCATTTCATTACCTCTTAACTTTTGCTTGTTCGTACATAATTCCTTAAGGGATTTCGCATACCTTAGCACTTACTTGATCGCTTCTAACAGTGGAATGTTCACCTCAACTTTCTGAAAGGTCTCCCAGATCTCTTTACTCTTGTCCTCCATATTTAACTTTGCTAACCTTCTAGGAAAAGGTAGAGGATTAGTCTTTTCAACAATTGGGAATTAAACATTTACCTTTGAGCTTGATGGCATATCCCTTTCTTCTTCGAGCTCCATCTTAATGTCTTCTTCATTAACCATCCTTTGAATAAATTTTTTTAGGGTCCTCAAGCTTCCTATCAGTCCTCAAGGTGATTGCACTAACATTCTTCGCATTGGTCTTCGATTGTGACGTGATTGCACTAACATTCTTCGCATTGGTCTTTGGTTGTGATGTGATTGCACTAACATTCTTTGCATTGGTCTTCGGTTGTGATGGTAGTTGTCGTCCACTTTGTGACTCTAGATGGTAGATCCTTATTGCCATCTGATCCATTTAAGGTTCCAAGATTTGGAAGCTCGAGTTTACTTCCTGCTAAAATTGTAGAGTGTTATTAGCAATGGACTTAATCAAATCTTCCAAAGAAGTACTTGAATCCAAGGAAGAAGCTTGTGGTTTTGGTTGGAGTTGTTGTGGTCCTTGTGGCCAATTTGGGAATTAGTTTTGCTACCTATTCCCCTCGTAGTTCAAGTTGGGATGATCCCTTCATCCTGGGTTATACATCTTGTAGTATGTTTTGTACTGGTTAGGAAAATTCCCTCCTATAACGTTTACATACTCCATACTTCCCTTTTGCAATGTTAGGCACTCATTAGTCGGATGGCTTGTGTTTGTACATATTCCACATGCCTTTACCTGTGCTTGTCCGACTACAAGTTTTCTAACAAAAGATGTTAGGTTATTTAAATGTTTTTTGATGGATGAAGTATTTACCTTATTCACACGACGAAAATCATTGCAAGTGCTAAATTATTGAGTGTTAGTGGCCATTCTCTCAATCAAAATACGAGCCTATATAGGAGTCTTTTCACACAATGCTCCACCGCTCGCTGCATCAACCAAACTCCTCTCCATAAGCAACAATCCCTCGTAGAAATACTAGATAAGGAGTTATTCAAGTATATTATGATAGGGATATCTGGTGCACAACTTCTTAAAGCGATTTTAATACTTATAAAGGGACTCTTCATATAGATTTCCTTCCGAATACTCGTTGTCTTTGATGCTGAAAAATATTTTTCCAAGACTAACTGCTTCATCTCTATCTATGTGTTTACACTCCCAATATGTAAATTAAATAACCAGTCCTTTATAGCATCTTAAGTGAGAATGAAAAAGCCCTCAATATGATTTTCTTATCTATCACCCCTAGAGGCTTCATGCTTAGACAAAGCAGAATAAGCTCTTTAAGATGTTTATGCGCATCCTCACCTGCAAGGCCATGAAAATTAGGCAACAAACGTATTAACCCATACTTAAGTTCAAAGGTAACATACCC
>JANIPM010000231.1:35718090-35734903 GCA_027478405.1 Erythroxylum cassinoides
ATCAAAATGATTAAGAAAAAATGGATTAATAAAACTATGTGTTCTATTAAGAATCCAAGTAAACAAATAAAATCATATAATTAAATTATTATGAAATTATAATAAATATATTCAAATTAATAGAGAAAATAAATTACCTTTTTATAAGCTTTAAGTTGCATAACATAAATACTAGATCATTTAACCTATTACGTTCTAATCTATTTCATTTTAATGAATATGATTAAATATGCTCTAATTAATTTCACACCTAATTACTCTTACATATTGACTAAGACAAAATTATAAACCTTTGTAATTATAAGATACTGCTTCCAAATTAGTCCAATTAAGAATTAAAAGATAATGAAAGTAATATCATAACCAAAATGAAGTGACGATTATTTTTAAACAAGTAATGACATGAAGAATTGTATAATTGGATTAAGTTTGTCTCCTACTTTCCATCCTTCATACATGATTGAATACTCATAATTTGACTAAGTCCTTCTTCACTCAAATAATTTTTAATTGCTTAGAAGATTGCCTTAATAGTTAGCAATTGAAGGAGCTTTCAACTTTTGACTATAAGAGGCAAAAATAACCATTATAAACTAGTAACAATAAGATTAGAAAGCATTAAGTGACAAACCTACATTATACCATAATATAACTATAGTGATTTTCACAGTGTGAGCTACTTCTTTGGATTACAGAGAGAAGCTTGAGTTCTAAAGTTCATTGGTAGAGTAAAAAATATAGGCAATTGTTTGACTCTTTTCTTTATATTAGTTACTCCAAATCTTTATTTTTAGGTAGGAATATTAGCTTTAGTAAAGTTAATATCATCATCATTGAAGAAAAATGTACTGCTAACTATGACCAATTTCATAGTTAAATCTCTTTATTTCTCAATCTTATACTTTTCAAGTAAAATTTTCATCTGCTATTTGACATTATTGCTAACTTTTTTGCAAGGTTTCAAATCAACTTTGATGCCATCTAAATATTTCTTTAACCTGGTGATTCTCCAACTTTTTAAATTTTTGTCACAATATAAATATATGGTATGGATTTTCATACTAATAACCAATTTGTCAAGAACCTAAGCTACAATATTAACTCTTCTTGAAAATGTTAAATTATCATGAGTACTTGAACTTTCCCTCTATTTATCTTTAAAATAAATATAATTAAATAAGCACAATAAATTAAATAAACAATCAATAAAGCTTTTATTGTAAAACTAGTAACCACACATTAACCATTAAATGAAAAATGTAGACAAGAGTTAAAAAATGAGAAATTTTTTTGAGCCTCTATACACAATCATAAAAGATGCTCTAGGTCCCAAATTCTCCATTAAAATTATTTGAAACTAAAAGTGAAGTGTGGACACTAAATTGTCAATATTTAAATTATGTAGTAAATTAGTACTAAATATTTAAAATTCTATTAATTAAATAGTAGCAAGATAGAGTTAGGTAAATAGTTAAATGCTACTATCTAGGAGTTGTCTTGAAGTTCAACTAAACATCATTAAAGTTCTAAAGTGGTAGGAAAATTATATATAACTCAATCCCTATAAATTTTCCCTTTGTAGTGTTACATAATTCCTAAATTGATTTTGAAAAGTAATTAATGTATATTAAATATAAAAATGTACATCCTTAAGTGGTAATAAACTAGATGTAGACTAGAAGAGGATTGAAGGACCTCTTTTTAACTATTGAATAAGAAAAACATAACTATCCAAATTTCTCATTATAACACTCTCATTCAAAATTCCATGCTACTTTGATGTTGGGGGAGAGGTTGTCTACTACTCCTTTGTTAGCATCGGGAGCCCGCTATGTAGAATTATTTTATGGTAAACTTGTTTTATTTATCTTTCTTACTTGCTGTAAAGTCTTTTATTCGTCTCATGCCATATGAAATACATCACTATTGCAATGTATATTTTTAAAGCTATATAGTCTGCACTTCTGGCCATATTCAGTCTAGTAACTGGGCCTACCACTTCTTCCAACCGTTAAGCTAGCAATTAGACCCTCAACCTAACTTGTATCCTACCCCAGGTCAGTTTCGTATACTTGTAGTTTACCAACACATGGTCTACTATTTCCCTCTAAACATTGCATAATTCATAGTTTGGATTCTCAATATTAAACTTTATTTTGTCTTTTGTATCCAGCTTCCCTACAACTCCTAGCCAGAAGATTATCGCATGTGCAGGTTGGATATCCGCTTCCTAGACCACGATACCCCACTTTGCTCTTCTCTTCGACATTTCTTATAGACACTTCCTACAAGATTTTGTGATGAAGACCTTATTACTACTCACTTTTCACACTATCTCATCATTCCTTACTATTTGAATCATTGGCATATTATTCATTAGAAGTTTTGCATCTTTGTTGCTATGAAATGACCACTTCCATTGATTGTTGTTAATGAAACTTTAGACTTTATTACTTGGCCTGATCATTATTTTGAGATGTTTTACCTCTTGTACTCTATGCAAAGGTTCTCTTTGATGCCAGTTATCAAAACAAAAAAATATGTTTTCCCTAATACCTATTCTACTCACAATCAAAACTTACATCCACTCTATGGTCTCTAGGATCTGTTTTAGGTGCCATGTTATGTTCTATTTCATTCTCGAACTCCATATGCTATTACCATGTATCACTTTATGTACCCACTTTACCCACAATTCTTTTTTGTTACGACATATCCACCACAGCTTCTTTGCTAAACTGATTTTTTTCTATAATATAACTAAGCAAATCCCTAACTACCCTTGCTTTTTAGGTTAACACAACACTTCCCAACTTACTTTAGCTTTCCTTCTTCTTAGGTTGGGTCTATTCCATATGAAGTCCTTCAACTTTTTATCTATCTCCTTTGAGATGCTCTTTGGGAGTGATAGGTGGTTGGTCCAGTAACTTGCTAGATAGTTTAGTATTGTTTGAACAATTTGTAGCCTCCCTCTATAGCTGACGAATCTTTTACACTAGTGACTTACTTTTTTATTGAACCTCTCCATCAGTGGTTTGCAATCATCTGCAGATAGCTTTCTTTGTGAAATTGTGACTCCCAATGACCTAAATGGTATGAAACCTTTCTTCATTCCCATTCCTAAAGGGTTTTATTCCATTTAGAGCCAAAACTCATTTATCAATATAATATCTTAGACAAGCTTATCTATTCTTGAAAAAACTAGCCAAGACATGTATATCCAAGGAATTATATTGTTTCACGTAAGAAAATCAAGATGTTAAAAGTCTTTTAATTAAATCTAATTCATATGTAAGAAAATTGTTGGATTCCATAACCTCTATAATTAGGTTTTTTTTAGTTTATCATTTAATGTAAGTATGTAAGATTATATACTTAAACATAAACTTGAAGTTTATGGGCTTTGTGTCTATTTAGCTAAGGCAATCAAACACATGAACTAAGTCATAACCATAAGCATATATTTCTTCATGCCATTTAGGAATCAAGAATAAAGTTTAAGCACCATTTGTATGATTTATCAAGTCAACAATTTTTCATTATATGGAATTAGGATTAACCTATAAAGTAAATAGTTAACAAATATTAAAATATATTTTGAACACAAAAATCTAAACCATATAAGACCAAACTACCCCACTATGAAAATCTAAAAAAATAATTGGAGAATTATATGCTCAAAGAAGAAAAATATAAAAATTTAATAAATATAAAAAATAACATTTCACAAAACTAGATTTATATCAAGAAGTAGATGGTCCAATACTATATCTATAAAATTTGGCACTTAAATAGCCAAACTAAACCCATAAAAAGTAACAATAGATGGTAGAGTAATAAAAGATTACTATTAGCCTATAGAGAAGAGAAGACAATGAGAGAGAAGGAAAGAACTATGGCGATTGAGACGACAATAATTGGTGGCAATAAAGGAGACAAACAGGAGAAAGCAGTGATAAGATTGAAAGTTTTGTGATTTGTAAGACACTGAGAGTAAGACTGTGAGAGTGTTAAAGGGAAGAAGGTAGATTTTATTTTTCCATTTTATTCCTAAAACTCTTACAAATTCATATTTTTCAATATGGTATTATGTCAGTATTTTAAGGTATTTGTCAACACCTACCAAAAAGGACAATATTATTTAAAATCTATCTTCGATATGACATAGAATATTTTTCACACTATTTTTTGGCTAATATAACATGAAGTACAAAACTGTGATAGCAGTTGCCTATAAAAAGGGGTTTACAGTAGCACAACCTTTGTGGAAATCTTTTATGATGAATAAGGCAAGTAATTTTAATAAAGTGTATCAGTGAACCTAAAATTTTATTTATTTGAAGGAGGTTGAGTGTTTAAATGAAAGGCTTGAGTGAATTTCACACAATTGAGAAGTGCATGTAAATTTACAATGTGCTAGTCTGACAAACCATTAAATGAAGGGGAAGGGGTGATAAATGACATGATGATAGTTGAAGATTTGGCCAAGTAGACCTATTGCCCCTAAATGGGACCTTCAGTCACATTCTAAAGTATGCTTATGAGAAGAAAAATGATAGGTCTATATTTTTCATGTTATTTAGGATAGAATTACTCAATAGTTAACACTTTTATAGCATGCTTAATACAGACATTATAATTTTTACCTATGTTTATTTTATTTCCTTGTAGGTGATAATTTTAAGAAGGAAACATAAAACTGAGTGCAACGTTCTCCATGGTTATCAAATGAAGGACTTTTAAAGTCATTTGGAAGATAAAAATATGAACAACAACTTTGTAAAAGAATATGTCAAAAAAGTGAAGAAATTGGTAAAGGAGGTATAATAGGTGTTAGACTTGCCAATGAGATAGGAGTTGGTCTTTAAGTAAGAATCAAATATTAAAAGAATGTATTTAGTATAACCTTTATCTTTGCTTTTAATCTAACATTCTAATGAATTCCTCTTTGGAATTGACTAATGAAACTAACAAACTTCATACAAGCCCCTTAAATGATAATTGAAGACTTCAACACCACTATGCATCCTATAAAAGTTGAGGGGAACATTAGCCAAAGAAGTTACTCAGAAGACCTTAAGGATTATATGAGCTAAATTTAAATGACTGACCTGAGTATGGTGGGATCATTCTATATTTGGAATAACAAACAATAAGAGGATTAGTTACTAAGGAAGAAGATGGATAGAGCCTTGGTGAATGAAAATTGGTAAAAGGAATTTTCTAATGGCAAAGCAAGCTTTAGGAGTCCACTTCTTTTATATCACTCTGCTATATTATCTTTCATTTGAAAAAGGGAATTATCCTTTTAAATTTAATTTAAAAAAGGTCTAAACTTAAATGTACAAGGGCACGAGCAGTGCTCATCCATAAGGAAGATAAAGAATTAAGTTAAAATCTAAAGCTCATTATATAGATCCCCTAATCACCAAAACTTGATCAGTTCTAAAAAAACCTTTGAAACTATACAATCAAGTAGCTAAGGTAAATTTCTCCTTAATTAAGTAAAGATTAGACATATTACGGCTGAAAGAAGGTGATAAAACACTATCTTTTTTTATTACTCCTAACTCTTAAAGAGAAATATTAATTGAATCACAACTCTTCAAAATCAAGATAATACGATATTAACCAAACTTTATTAAGAAATTTTATCCTTTTTTATAAAGTCTCTAAGGTACCCCACTAAAGCTTCATCAAGCATCTTATTAGTAAAGCCAGTTATTGGCTCTTAAATTCCTAGTTAGGAGGTAAATGCTTTAATTAGACAATTTACTCCTATAAAAATGGATGAAGCTCTTTTTGGCATGAATCCAACTAAGGCACTAAGACCTGATGTTCTAGATGTCTATTTTTTCATAAATCCTAGAAAATCATAAAAAACATTATAACAAATTGTATGCTAGAATTTTTCATTAATGGTAGATTGTTAACTGAGGTGAATAATACCCATATATGCTTAGTTCCCAACGTTCAGTCTCTTAGCTCTATATGTAAATATATACCTGTATCATGTTGCAATGTAATCATATGCTTAGTTCCCAAGGTTCAATCTCTTAGCTCTATAAGTGAATATATACATGTATCATATTGCAATGTAATCAATAAAATCATTTATTAAATGTTATCTAAAGGAAGAATGATTAGAGATAACATATGGCTAGTATGAGAACTACTTAAAAACTATATTAAGAAAGCTTATAGCAAGAATTTTGCTATTAAAGTTGACTTCCAAAAGGCTTATGAATCACTAAATAGGATATTTATATTATACATTATTTTATTTTTCCCCTCTAAGAATGTTGATTAGATTGGCTAATGTATCACAATGGCCTCCTATAAAGTATTGATTAATAGTGAACCTATAAAACTCTTTCAAAGAGAAAAAAGATTAAGGCAGGGGGACCCTCTTTCCCTTACCTTTTCACCTTATGCACGGAAGTGTTGATTAATTAATAAAACACTGAATTATCGTAGATAAGAAATTCAAATACCACTCAAAGTGCAAATCCTTAAAGATTTCGAGCTTGTCCTTTCCTAATGACCTAATTCTATACTCCAAAGCGAACCTTGATTTAGTGAGCACCTTTATAACATTATTAAACTCCTTTAGTATCCTCTCTAGTTCAAGCTTTAATAAGCAAAAGAGTCAAATTTTCATTTTTTTCTAGTGCTAGAGGATATGCAAGATGTTTGGAATGTATCATAAGATTAAAGTCTTCTAGACATCCAATCCTTTACGTTCCTTATTGAAAGGATGAAGAGGATAATAGCAATTTGATGTATCAACAGCTTGCCTTTAGCTAGGATAGTTCAATTAATCATCTCTATTGTGAAAAGCTTATATGTATATTGGCCTACTTATACATGGTTTCCCAAATCCATCATCAAAACCATAGAAACATTGTTGATATAATTCATTTAGGCTAGTAGTGGGCTAGGTCCTACCTCTTAAATGATGAAGTGGAATGAAACTTGTATACAAAAGAAAAAGGGAGGATTGCTTATACATTTTATCAAAATTACCAACTAAATACAATTTACAAAAAGAATTTAAAGAGCAATGAAAGATATAACTTCATTCTGGGTAAGATGGATTTATGCTTACTAAATAAATAGGGATAGCTTTCAAAATATGAAGCCAAAGCCAAACTCTTCATATTTTATGCTCGACTTACTTAAGCTTAGAGGAAAAAGTAAGGATATAAATCATTCAAAAATTAGGAGATGGAGCTTCAACCTCATTCTGGCATGATGACTGGCTATCTTTTAGTCTATTGGGTGAGGTAAATTCCCTTACTTCTATAAGAAACTTGATTCCAAAAAATGTAGTCAAATATGTAATAAATTCAAATTTATTCAAACTTGTAAAGCCACTTTATATAAAATGTCAGTTTATACCAGGTCATTCTAATCATATTTAATGGATGTATGACTCTTGTAAGGACTTTACAAAGCATTCTTGTAGGAATATGATCAAAGAGCAATCCCCTAAGGTTCCTTGATATCAATTGGTTTAGTTTAATAGTTTCAACCACAAACATCCTTAACTCTATGGCTAGCTATCAAGAGGAAATTGAATATCTTAGATAGAGTTAAGAAATCCAAGGCCATTTTGGAAATATGCATCTTGTGCAAAGTACTAATAAATTTATAAAGCATCTCTTTTTTATAGTTTTTCCTTTAGTATTTAGAGTATTATAATGAGAATGTGTAACAAATTATCACTTAGGAAGGGGAGGGATGTCTTATAGCGGTGTTGTCAAAACAAGAAGAAAAAAGATGGAGACTAGATTGTTTTCTAGCTAGCTCTAACTAGTACTATATGTTTCACTTAGCTTGAAAGGAAGAGGAGAAATTTTAAACTCAAATCTAATTGTGAACTTGACCTCCTTCATTCTATAATATATAATATTGGAGAGCAACTACTAGCTTACCACATTGATCTAATCTTCAATTCTACTTTGATGGATAATTAGAGGATTAACTAGTGGAAGACATGCTAGAGAAGATAATAGTAAAGGGATATTTTGTGATCTCTTTATTAACCCCTTGGAACCTTAGTCAAATAGAGTATTTTTGGACAAGACAGATGGATAATCACTAAATGTCTTATAGGCATGTCATGTTTAGATGAAGGATATTAAAAGCAATTTTCTATCAATACAAAGCAATTGTCATTGGTGGCTAAAGTATTTTAATTTGGTTCATCCATGTATGATCTTATCTTTACGATTAATATATTCATTTTCTAAAAAAAATATTAGCTCAATAAACTAAGAGTTCAAAATGATCAAATAATCTATTATATTACAAATTTCTAATAATTAAAAAGAAAATAAGAGATATAATAAGTTGCTTTGAAAAAGATGACTTTGTTTGCTAGTATCACTAATAGGAGACAGAAAAATGTCAATCATCAACGTTGATAACAATTAAACTAGGTAGGCAAGGGATGATGAGGCTAGAAATTCTAATTTGAAGTGACAAAATGAAAAATATTATCCAAATTAAAAAACAAATTAAAAAATGTTTATTCAATGAAAACCAAACAATAAAAATCATAATTATGCATAATACACTCTATAACAGAATATTGCTTGTCCCTCCCATAAAATGAAAACTTGATAAATTAAGGAGGGAACTCTCCTAAATATTGAATCCAAGATAATGAGACCTAATATCTTAAAATTTTTCAAATTCACTTTTATTTTAATTTTATAAATTTGAATGTTTGAAATTTCTTATGTTAATTATTATATTATTTAAGTTCAATACATGCTTTGAAAAAGATTTTGGTCATACAATCAAAGAGTTGGAATATTAACATTAGAGGCTATCCCTAATTTTTTAGTTGGACCATTATTTGAAAGCAATATATAGGCACCATTTCTTACATAAGAAAAATTAGTTGGCTTAAGGATGGAAATTCAAATTCTTCTTACTTTCCCACAAAACCTTTCACTAATCATGATGTCAATACTATTTTGTTAAGTCTAGAATCTAATAAAACATTTCAACATGATAAACTTAACAATAACTTCCTTTAAAAGTCTTGGCATACTTTAAAGGATAATTTATCATATGTAATTCTAAAATTTTCCATAGTGATGAACTATTGAAAGTTATTAACAACACTAACATTAATTTCATTCATAAACAACCAAACTCCTCCACGTTATTTGATTTTAGCTTAATCTCTTATTATAACATTAATTAGAAAACCATTTCTAAGATGCTTATATAACGGTTTAACCTCTCTCTCCCATCAACTATCATGCTTCTAAAAAATTGCTTTTAATAAATAAATTGGAAAAAATTGCTCTTGGCATATGAGTTAGTGAGATACCACCACAAGAACATTAGCACCAATGGTGCACACTAAAAATTGATTTTAGCATAACTTTTTACATAATTGTATTGAATTTCTTAACAACTTGTCTTTGTGATTTTTAATTGCTTAATGATAAGTGTTTAATTCACTATTTATTTATTCCTTAATGCCTTGTTTTTAATGGTTATTTTAGACGTAAAATACTATACTTCATGTTTTGATTTAGGTAGCCAAAAGAAGTAAAATGGGCTTAAGTTTTCAGTTATGGATGGTTTGATTACTAGTCATTTTTTTGGCGTTAAGTTACTTATCCAAACTTTATTTGAGAAGGTTTAATATAACATGGAAAGTTTAGAAGCTAACTACAATTTTCTTTTTTTTAATTTTTTTTCCAGAATAAATAAGTATTAAGGTAGAAATTCCACTTAAATACTACTATCACAAGTTTCCATATTGGACAAGAATTATTTTAGAAGCTTATGGAGCTCCCAGACACTATATACTTAGTTGAATAATTATTTTCCTACATCATTTAGCAGACTTATTTTATTCTAATTACTTTCCTAATTTATTAGATTTTGGTAGGGTTATTTTAGGACTTTTATTTTTCTTAATTTCATAGAAAACCCTAAGGCTATGCCTACTTCTTCTAGTTTAAGGGCATATAGAAGCCTAAAACCACTTTATGAATTAACTGATTATAGTAACATTATTATTTACTCTTATCTAGAATTGATTATGTTATTATGGCACTAATGTTTATGATTTATCTTTTTATTTAGTTTAGCCTACTATGTTCTTTATAGACAAATTTATTGTTAGAATTATGGTTTTAACCTATAATCATTATTATTCCTGATTTACAATTAGCAAACTTGTAGTCATGTATCATTAAGGGTAATAGAACCTATGTTAAAAAATTCTTGTGTAATTATTGCTTAGAATAACCTACTTTCCTTGTTCTTAATGATGCTATTACACTAACTCTAGATAACTTATTTTAGGTTATCCAATAGCTAGATCTAATCGAAGAGCTTATTTGATTTAAATATGATCTAAGAGAAAATTGGGGTTAATAAAGCTTGTTGATTCATATGACTAGAAATTTGAGAAGAGGGTAAAGATATCATTACAATTGGTCATGTTATCCAAGTGAAGGTGAAAACTGAACTAAGAATTTTGCTTATTAATTTAATTATTTTGTTATCATAATTTGCTTTACTCTATTGCATTCATTTTTTTAGTTTATATTAGTTTAATTCATACAATCCCTATAAACTACTTGTTTATTAGATGTTTAACATAGATTAATAACCATTTCTCTTATATTTAACTATTACTCTCCACTACTACAAATCATTGTTAGTATTTATGATAAATAAATTATTTTTGGTGCACTTAGAATGCATCACTTAATGAATTCATTCATTTAAATCAACTCTCTAGCACCCCTCTCTCATTCTTAATCATAGCTAATAGAAAACCATCTCAAGTATTTAAAGGTGTCAAAAACAATAAATAAGGTGATCCCTTATTACCTCGTAGTTTTATTATATGCTTAAAGGTTATAAACCTTCTTGTTATAAGATATATTGCCACTCTTCCCTTTAAATTCCATAAAAATATTCTCTAAGATGGTACCTTCTTATCAGTATCACAATTTTATTTTTCTCTCTCACGATAATACTCGCTTAATAAGAGTGCTTATCAAATATCTCTTGGAGTTTGAATTCGTCTTAAGTCTTTATGTTAACAAGAATAAAGAGGTAATTTAAATAAGAAATTTCACTAGCTTTTTGCATTTTAACCACATTATTCTTATTAAGTGACTTTGTCTACCTCTCATCACCTTCTGACTTTCTTATTATTGTTAATGTGAACATTACCTCTTTTTAGTTTAATAGCTTATAGAGACTTAATTAATCACCTCTTAAGCCTTTAATTCTTCTCTCATTATTTTAATAGCCTAACTTTATAGCCCTTTCAAAGCTATGGTCCCTTCCAATAATCTTATGATTTTCTTACTCTTTTTTTTCTAAACAAATCTTCAGTTAGCTATCAAAAAATAATCAGGGTTTATAAGTTAATTGCATAGTGCATCCATCAATGAAGCATGCCTTCAACAAATTTTGTTAATGAATATTTTCCAATTAATGCTTTTGTCTTAATCTTAAGTTCTTCATGATAAATTGAAAATGGTTTAGAAGGAAAATTTTAATAGGAAATAGTACTCTAATCTATGAAAAAAATTAAGTGAGGTACAAATCTATAGTTTTAGTGATAATAAAATATACTCCTAGTAATATTTTTACTTTGGTGATAGTAATAGCCATTATAATGGATTTTAACATGTAAAAGATTGAGTTTAATGGAAGGATCGAGTGACAAATGAGCAAATTATATATTTAATCAATCAAAAGATGAACAAAATTAGCAAGGAGAAGCATAAATAGAATTCAAGTGAGTTTTAAGAAAATTTAATTGAAGAACCAAAGATGAGAAGGAATCAAGCACTTAAACATGTAACAAATCATTGTAATATTTCTAGTAATCTTATCTTGATCATTTCATTAGTCTAGAAATCTAATCATTATATGATGATTTTCATTTAAAATATATAAATTGTTTTATAATCAGAAGGAAATTTATTTTGAACTTTAAAGAAAAATTCTTAATCATCAAACAAACTTTGAGAAGCTTTAAAAATGAGTTTGAGTCATTTTTTAATCAAAATGAGGTGTTTTAATACTTTTAAAACTTTAAGTATTTAAAAATAGTGACTTAAAATGCCTTTTTTAAGGGTCTGGGTAGTCCAAGATTTTCATTGGTTAGTCTAATCTAGAAACACAAATTTAAAGGATGGGGAAAAATTTTTAGGTTATGGTATAGGCTAGTTAAATCCTTAGCTGAACAGACATAGGCTAACCAAAGTTATGTGGTCAACTAGTTGAATATGCTTAGAATTTAGTCATCTTGACAGTTAGTTTATATGTCTAACAATAAGTTGAAGTTGGCTTTGGTATAAATAAACTGCAATTGAGTTTTGAATTTTTTTTTTTGGCATACTAGAATGTTGCTATGGGCCTTAAGAGGTCATAACACATTTAAGTGAATGTTTATAATGCATATATTAAGTCCTCGTTCGCTTATAAAAGCAACAAATCATGGGTGAGTTATATGTGATTATGCCTAATATAGCAATTAAGAAGAATTGCATGAGATACATATTATAGAGATTCCTTTTGACCATGAACAATAGTTGTAAATGATTTATTAGTTTTTTTCTTTAGTAAAGTAAGCGGATTGTAAAAGTTTTATCTTCATGTTTGGTAAAGAAAATATTGTATAAAACGTTTCTTTTCACCCATTATAGGAGAATAGATAGTAAAAATTTTAAGTAAAACTTGATTTAAACATAGGTCAATAGTTATTTGGTCATACTAATACAAATTAAAATTTTCTTTCTTTTCTTTATGCTCTTTTATCATTATTATGATTATTTTTTGAAAAGTTAAAAAAGGGAATAAAAAGGACTCTTAAAATGGAGAAAAGTGTGTACAAAACCATTTTTAAAAGGAACCGATAAGTTTTTTAATTGTCATGAACTAAAATTTTATAACTATTCGTTAAAATAAGTATTTTATATTCTTTAATTTTTGATAAATTAAAGATTGAACACATTTAATTCATCTTCCTCTTATGTATCATTTAAGAATCAACAATACTATTAAAAAATAATACATAAACAAATTTTCATGCAATTAAACTTTTTGATTCTAAAAAGAGTTAAATAGTGAAGGTTTAGGTAGAAACTTATTGTAAACAGTGAAAGTAATAAATGGAGGATTCTTTTATGATGTTCCTAACTTATGATATTTGAATCTATAAGAGATTCAACTTGATTCCATCGATTCAAGTGTCTTTGCCCAATCAATAATGAAAGATCGTGATTATCCAATAACCTGCCACTCAGTCACTTTTCAGACTTTGTTTTTTAATCAGCCACGTAATTTTTTTTTCAAGTACGCTCTATACGTACTTATAGAGTAAAAACTGTACAGGCAGTTAAAGAGATAGGGATGATTGGGATAATATGTTTTATCCTATAGTAACTAACAACAGTTACCTTATCCTAATATTTGAATTTGAATATTGGTTATCGTTATAGGTAGATAACCATCAATCGTATATGCTAACATCTCCCATTCGTACATAACGAGGAAGATGTTGCATATTCTCCCTTAACATTATTATTGAGCTTAATCATACAGACAAATGAATGGTGTGACTGCTAAGTCTATCAAAATTTGGGAGCATTATACTAGAAACCAATTAAGGCCAGTCTAGAGACATTAACCCTTAAATATAAAGAACATTAATCAAAGACTTAGTATACCATATAACTATTTGATTATGTTAGGTAAAGTTCTCTAATCCCTCGCAGAGCATAGTTATACCTCCACACATCCCATATTATACTTATAATTATGTCACTTTTCTAAAATCGCCATAACCCATCGATGAATAAGTATAATACATAATCATAATTCGAATATTCTTCCTTTTCCCTAATGTCAATTGGTTTTCAAATTAATAGCTTTCCCAGTAATGTTCTATAGGGTCAAATCTCTCATAACATTTGGCAACATACTAAAGTTGTTTACATTAACCATCAACCTCTTGACATGATCTAAAGTCATCAGGGAATATATTACAAGACCAATGAAATGTCTTTAATGACTCATCTAGTGATGAAGCAGGGATTCATTCACTTACTTCCTTTCATGATCGCAAAGCACATGCGCATGAATGCATGCTACGATATATTAAACAAGATATGGTATGAATCTTAGTGAAGTTAATTTTCAAGTGCCTTACCCGAGATCTTTATATGTTCTCTAATTCAATCAAATATACTAAAGATCTCGAATCAGGCTTTAAAAACAAGCATATATGGATTATAGGTTCTCCATATGTAATCAACTATTAGATCTCATATTGACATCAAGCTAAGGTGACAATATAAGTGTCTCATCTTTTGCTCGCCCATAACAATGCCTAAAAGAATAATTAGTCGTGTGGGAGAGTTGGCCAATTGTTTCTATATACAAAAATAGATATATGTGTGTTAACCATCACCAATACATACAAATACGTAAAAAAAGATAAAATCAAGATATTATTCAATAATTCAAAAGGTTAATTGGTGTTTACATTGAGCATCATAAGTTTAAATCCTATGTAACCTTAATGTCTTAACATGACCCAAAAATATATCTCTCGATATAGGTTTAGTCGAAGGGTCAGTAACCATTTGGTTTGTAAAAATGTGCTATAAAATCATAACTTATTGTGCCACTGCTTATTGAATAAAAATATTCCTTGGATCAATGTGCTTGGTTCTTCCATGATACTTAGAATCTTTGATAAAATCTAAAGCAGTCGTATTATCACAATAGATAGTGATAGTTGAGATAAATCTTTAAGCACATCAAGATCCTCAAGGAACCTTTTAAGCCACAATTATTCTTGCACAGCTGACATACAAGCCACAAATCCTACTTCCATCATGGACAAAGATATACATGCTTGTTTCTTACTCATCTAAGAACTAGCACCTTTACTGACTAAGAAAGTATATCCAGAGGTTGATTAGGTTGATTTACACTCATTTAGATATTATCCCTAATTAGCGTCAAAATATCCAATAAGACATAAATTTGAACCTTGATAGCACAAAATATAATCTAAAGTCCTTTATATGTAACGAAGAATTCTTTTAATAACTTTCCGGTGATCTAAACCATGGTTTGCTTGGAAATGACTCACTAAACCTACTGCAAAATAGATGTCGTGTTGAGTGCACATCGTGGCATATATCAATTTACCCACAGCGCTTACATATGGAACACAACTTATTTTCTCCTTTTCTTTAGGAGTTTTAGGGTAGTTATTAAGACTTAAGGATTGAGTATCAGTGGGTTTGTAATTATGCATTTGAAACTGTTTAATTGCTTGCCTCAAGTAAGTCTTTTGTGACAAACCAAGAAGTCTCTTAAAGCGAGCACGAAAGATTTTCACTCCAAGTACATAACTTGGTTCACCCATGTCCTTCATTTCAAAATTTGAGGATAACCACTATTTAATGGCAAGTCTCAACTCCCTATCATTTTTTACAAACAGAATATCATCCACATATAATGATAGAATTAAGAAACTTCTCTCAGAATGCCTAAGACACACATAATGGTCTTTCTCAGCCATTGTGAACCCATCATTTAGGATGGCTCAGTGAAATTTAATGTACCATTGTCTAGATAATTTCTTTAAGCCATAAATAGACTGATTGAGCTTGCAACTTTACGCTCCTAACCTTTTTCAACAAAACCAACTAATTGTTGTTTATATTTTTCTTCATCAAGTTCTCCATTGAGAAATACAGTCATAACATCCATTTGGTAAAGTTTCAAATCAAAATATACTACAAGTGTCAGAATAAGACGAATTGAGGCAAACCTGACCATTGGTGACAAAGTTTTCTTATAATCTATACCCTCTTGTTGTGTATAATCTTTGTTCATAAGCCGAGCCTTATACCTTTCAATGGAACCATCTGTTAGCCCCAAAAAAAATTTATTTAAAATTAAGCATGATTAGCTTAATTGAGTAAGTTAGATTAGCATTAATTAAGTTGAAATTAATTAGTATGAGTTAGCATTAAAGATGTTAGGTAGATGAGTTAATGAATTAAATGAGTTAGGTAATAAATGAATGTGATTAAATGAGTTAGATAGCATGTATTAAATGTGCTAGTTGATTTAAATGAATTAGAGGTAATTTAATGTGTTAATTGGGCTTTGGGTCCAAATGAAATGAAAAGAGAAGAGAAAATGAAATGGGCTTAAGTTGTTAGTAGTGTAAAAGAAGAAAAGGAATTAAATGAAGTGGACTTGGGCCTTGGGCTTAAGTTAAATGTAAAGGAGTATAAAAGGAGGGAAATAAGTGAATTAATAGAAGAGGAGAAGAGGGATTTCGAAAATTTGGAGGGAGAGGCTACCAAAAACGTGGAGGAGGAGAGAAGAGGAGAAAAGAAGGAGAAAAGAAAGAGAAGCTTCCTAGGGTTTGATTTTTCTAAGAGATCAAGTGGGTTTTTGAAGAAAGTTCAAGAAGGAAAGCCTAAAGGAGAGTCTAAGCTTCACTTGGAACCAAGAAATCACTTGGTTAAGTAGAGATTCAAGGTAAGCCATGAATTTAAGGTTTAGTTTTTACTTAGGTTTTGAGTTGGAAAGATGAAGAATAAGATGGGTTTAGTGATTCTCTTGTTAATTTCATGATTAAGGTTTATTAAGTTTCTCAATTTTGAAACCCTATGTTGATATGGGGTTATTTTCTTGTATGGTTGAAGAAGGGCAAGAAAGAGGAGAAGAACAAGAGGAAGAACTTCCTTAGGCAAGTTTAAGCAAGGATTTAAGGTGGGTT
>JANIPM010000231.1:35812011-35830182 GCA_027478405.1 Erythroxylum cassinoides
TGAAGACATCGAGTTTCAGTTCTGTCTCTAAGAGTCTCAAAAGTTATCACGAAGTTGAGAACTGGGTGTAGGACGTTAAGAGTTGAGCAAAAATTCGTGTTCCAACTTCAGGAGGAAATCTGGACCTAATTTAGATAGATTCTGGCAAAATTGCCTCTAGAAAGTTGTAGATCTTTTTTTTTATCTTTCCAACGGTATAAAGTTTGTAAATTTTAGACATCGGAGTCAAAAGTTATGATCCTTATAAGTGGAGACGTTCTGGGCAGAAGAGCAGACGATAGAAAGTGAAAAGAAGAAAAGCAGACGATAGAATCGGGAGAAAATCTGGACTTAATATAGATAGATTTTGACAAAGTTGCCTTCTGGAAAGTTGTAGATATTTCTTTTATCTTTCCAACAGTATAAAGTTTGTAAATTTTGGATATTGGAGTCAAATGTATGATCCTTATAAGTGGAGACGTTCTGGGCAGAAAAACAGAGGTTAGAAAGTGAAAGGAAGAAAAGCAGACGATAGAATTGGGAGAAAAGTTGGACTTGATCTAGATAGATTTTGGCAAAGTTGCCTTCTGGAAGGTTGTAGATCTTTCTTTTATCTTTCCACACCAAAAAAAGCTTAAAGAAGATTTACAAGTAAGAGAGGAAACTCTAGAAATCACTGAGGCCTCCGAGATATGAAGCAATGCCACTGATACTCTTTCGACAGCAACAACAGCAACGACAATGAACAGAAAACTGACCAAGAAGGGGGAAAACTGACCACAGCTGGAAACGAAAAAAGTGAGAAAGCAGATGAAGGCAAGGGCGGAGAGGAAAAACAAAGAGAGATAGAAGACACAACATGAATGAACAGATATAAGCGGTGACAAAGGCATGCATTGCGCGGTCACGTGCGTGGTCGCCTGACAAAATATTACGTCAGAAGATTGCGTGCTTATTAAGTATATCGCGTGAAGACACAAGATTCAATAAACACAACAGAAAACTGACCAAGAATGAGGAAAACTGACCACAGCTAGAAACGAAAGAAGTGAGAAAGCAGAGGAAGGCAAAGGCGGAGAGAAAAAACAAAGAGAGAGAAAGGACACAACATGAATGAACAGATATAAGCGGTGACAAGGGCATGTATTGCGCGGTTGCGTGCGTGGTCGCCTGACAAAATATTGCGTCAGAAGATTGCGTGCTTATTAAGTATATCGCGTGAAGACACAACATTTAATAAACACAAACACGTATACAAAACAGAAATTAAAAAACAGAAAGAATATAAGCCGCTCGATTAAATGGACGATAGGGATCGATTCCGTGATCGTCCATCCCATTCGCTCTTAGTATAGATACTTAATAATTCAACATATTTTTACCTCATATTTGATATATTTCTGCTTGATTTTTTATACTTTTGTTGTATATTTGGTACTCAATATACTTCAAGTATATTTATGCAACAAAATTGCTCTAAAAGGAGAAAATTTCGGACAAGATCATGATAGAAATTGAAGATTTGAAGTACAGAAAGGATGCACGGCCGTGCATATAGCTGTGCACTTTCCAGAGCCCGTGCATCTCCATTATTCTTGTAATTTTTGGTTATGCACCATTTGATGCATGACATATCTCTTTAAAACCCTAGGTTTTAATATAAAGAATGTGTGGAGTTCATTCTCCAATGGCAATTTTGGTTTAAAGAAGCAAAAATACGAAGATTTCATCGAAAGATCCATCGAAATACAAAATCAAGTCTCTAAATCGCGAGAATATTCGATAGAAGACAATTAGGGAAATTTAGAATTATAAACCAATTGTCTTCAATTTGTCTTCCTTTCAATTTATGTTTGATTTCATCTTCGATAATACGTAACTAAACGTTTAGTTAGTATTTAGGTTAGATAAACCTTGCGTTAAATACTTTGATATGATTTTATTCTTTTGTTAATGCAATTGGTTTGATTGATTGTTATAATCCAATTACTTGTTTTATTTATATTCTATTTGGAATATTCAACCATAATCTTTTTTTTTGTTTGATAATTGTAGCCCTTTTGGACATCTTGATAATGTTTTGGAGGTTTCCTTGTTGAAAAACTCAATCTATCCCATTACCATAATGAATGACATGATGCTAAACATGGCTTTTATTTTTATCAACTTTCATGTTCACTAATTATAGTTGAATTTAAAAACTTCAAGTTGGATCCTAGTAAAGAAGACGCTACAAATTGGAATGAAGCCCTCCAAGGATTATTCACTAATGTCTCAGGCAAGAATCTCATGAAGAATCAAGTTGTTATATTGATGTTGTGTTATTGTTATAGTCTTTGTTCAAACCTAACTGAACTAGCTTCATTTGACAATATAAAAGTAGGCTCGGTTGCTACAATAAATAAAGATAGGGTTTCTGTTGATCTAAACGATTCAAAGATATAGCTTTTACGATTTACTGTTATTAAACCTACACCCCTATAACTAACTAAGCTAGAACTAACTAAACTACTAGCTTCACCCACTAAACTACTCATATCATCATTTCTATTCCCAAAACTTAGAAATTTTAGTGGGAATATATGTAATGTTACATGCAAAAAGAGAAGATAGGTCTAGGTATCACATTAATGTTAAAATCATTTCAAGGTATGCAAGTGAAAACAAGGATGCTTTCTCTCACTAATAACTTTTAAAAATGGAAAAAGTAGGTCACCTTGCACATCTTATGCCTTATATAGAGGGATAATCGATTAAGATTGTCCTAGATCAATAGTTAAGAATAGATGATAGTTCATCTTCCTACGGATGACAAAAGTGTCTCTGAGACAACTATATTCCATAGAAAATATTCATATGAAATATTTCTTAAGAGATTTTTGAAGGAAGATTATTATTGAATCATTAACCTATCTTATACAACCTTACACAAGAAAAGATAAATGAATATTAAAAAAAGATTATCAAAACTATCATAAACAATCTTGTGTAAGGAGATAAAACTGAGTTTTCAAAGGTTAATATAACTTTTATGTGTATCTCCGATAGGTCTATTAGGATTTATTATTGGCTTAAATGTTGTAGGCCTAGGGTGTATATATGGTTAAGTGCCAAACAAATGATCCTCAAGCAGCTTGAAAACCATCTTATTAAGTCAACATTTCTACAAACCTGAGTATTAAAAGTTTCATCCTTGATCAAATGTTTCCATAATAAAATATGTGACAAATTATACATTTATAAAAAGTGTGCATGTTGAAATTAAGTTGATTCATCAAAGTTCTTTAAATGCAATCTAACTCTATTAAAGATAGTTAGACTCAAACGACACTTTCAAAAGGATCGGATATAAATGGATACATCTTAAGGCAAGTTCTTGTAACCACTATCATTAAGCTTAAATAGTATTTTTCCTATCTATTTAGTACACTTTTAACCTTTCCTATTGGCTCCTTATGCTGGGGAGGAAGTACGACAAGCAATTTTCTCCATGCACCCACAAAAATCCCCGAGACTTGATGGTTTTAACCTAGACTTTTTTCAAACATTTTGGGATATAGTAGGAATGGATGTCACTAATGAGTGTTTGAACTGCCTAAATGGAAACGATCCGATGCCAGGACAGAACCGCACTAATTTGATTCTTATTCCTAAAAAGAAAGTTCCGGAGACAATTGCTGATCTGCGTCCTATCTCATTGAGCAATGTCACCGATCGTGTTGTTTGCAAGGCGATGGCTAATAGACTAAAGCACATTTTGCTGCAGGTTATTACTGATACCCAAAGTGAGTTCATTCCAAACCGACTGATTACAGATAACATAATTGTGGCGTATGAATTATTTCACTCTCTTAAAAGGAAAACTCAAGGTCACCGAGGTTTTCTTGCCTTAAAAATGGACATGAGCAAAGCATATGACAGAATTGAATGGGCATATTTGAGATCAATTATGTTGAAGTTGGGTTTTGATGAGTTATGAGTTACCAGAATTATGAGGATAGTCACGTCTGTATCCTATTCTTTTATCCGTGGAGCTGAAGAGTATGGTCCTTTAATTCCTGGTAGGGGCCTCCATCAAGGAGATCCCCTTTCACCATATCTTTTTATACTGTGTGCGGAAGGTTTGTCGGCCATTTTATCTCACTATCAAGTACAAGGTCGCATTCACGATACTCTAGTCGCAAGAGGGGCCATTATGGTATCTCATCTTTTTTTCGCCGACGATGCTCTTTTCTTTACGCGCGTTACAAGAGAAGAAGCTTTCAGTGCCTACATATATATGAGACAGCTTCGAGGCAAAAAATTAACCTATCAAAATCAGGGGTTTCTTTTACCCCTATTACAGAAGAGACAATCAGAAGCTCGGTTTGCCAGATTTTGGGTGTTAATGAACAGGAAAGTTATCATAGTTATTTGGGAATGCCAGCTGTTATTGGAAGAAATAAAAAAACAGGTGTTTCACTATGTGGTGGAAAAATTAACTCGGAGGTTGCAGGGTTGGAAGGCCAAATTATTATCAAAAGTAGGTAAGGATGTTTTATTGAGAATGGTGGCGCAAGCTATGCCAAACTACATTATATCCCTCTTTCTATTACCTATTGATACATGTAAGGAATTGGAAAATTTAATGAATAGCTTCTTTTGGCACAATGGAGGCCAAGATAACAATGGTATCAAGTGGCTTCGATGGAAACGCCTCACAATTTCAAAGGTTTTTGGAGGATTAGGATATCGTGACCTGCGACAGTTTAATCTTGCTTTATTAGCCAAACAAGGATGGAGGTTGCTTAAATACCCCAATTCCTTTGCCGCAAAAATTCTGAAGGCTAGATACTTCCCAAACTCTGAATTTTTTTCAGCATCTCTAGGCAACAATCCAAGTCAGATTTGGCGAAGTATATGTCAAGCACGACCCATTCTATTATAGGGATGTCGAAAGCGCGTTGGGGATGGAGTTACTATCAATATATGGCGGGATTCCTGGCTAATGGATGATGGGGATCCTACTATTCAGACAGAATTTTTAGAAGATCGGAATTTGAATATGGTTGCTGATCTTATGGTAGATCGCCGATGGAATGAACCTTTGATCCGAAATACTTTTATCCCAAGCGATGCAGACCTTATTTTACAAATTCCGTTGGCTTTCTCAATTATTTCGGATGATTGGGTATGGACAAAAATAGGAAAGGAGAATACAAGGTCAGAGAAGGTTACAGACTCAGCACAGAGATGGCAAATGAAAACTTTCGAGTTGAGGGTTTCCCGTGGGACAAAATATGGAAGGTTTAAGTTCTAGGTAAAGTTCAAATCCTCATTTGGCGCCTTATACGTAACATCCTTCCTTGCAGGGCCACCTTAAAAGGACGCCATATACTTGTAGACGACATATGTCCTATTTGCGCTAAGACTACGGAAACAGCCTTTCATGTTTTTTATAACTGTGAATTTGCGCCATCAGTGTGGCTGTTATCGAATGTGGGATGGCAAAGTAATTCCTCTTTGAATGAATGGCTTCGGTGTGTAGTCACGTCTTACCCACAATCACAACAGGAGGAGATCTTTATGCTTATATGGAGTCTATGGCTTTATCGTAATGAAGTAGTGTGGGAGTCGCGTACTCATCCTCATCGGTTTGTCCTTAGTCGAGCAAAGACGCATCGACGGAATGGAAGACAGCAAAAGCTTCATCTGCTGTTCTAGCATCACGACCTCCTTACTTTCCAGCTTGTTGGGAGGCCCCAGCCCCATCTCATTTTAAATGTAATGTTGATGTTGCTTTGTTGGAGAATGGGTATTATGGTCTTGGTATGATTATCAGAAACTCTCAAGGGCACAATTGTGCTGGCAAATTGATGACAATTCTAGGTTGGGGAGATTCACAAATAGGCGAAGCGCTATGCTTTCGAGTGGGGGGTATGCCCTTCTTCCTTTTTGTATGACGTTTTAGTAGTGGATTCTAATAATACACGCTGAGCGCAATCGTTACCGTTAAAAAAAGGAATCATAGTTTTTTTTTGCCAAGAGCACCCCTAAATTTTGAGCATTAATTTTTGTATACCTGTAAACCTAAAATCAACTAAAATAGGCCCACCATTTTTTAAATCTACATGAATAATCTCAATTTGATTAAGAAAATATTTTAATATACAATCTTAATCGAATTAATAAATTTTTTAATATACTCTTTAAAATGATTTATAATTTAAAAATATATAAGTTATTTTTATAAAAATATTTATTATATTTAGAATTTTTATTAAGAATAACAATTTTTATGTTGTAATTATTCTCATTAGGTTGTAATTAATTGTTTAAACAAATTTTTTGGAGATAACTTTATACAAGGTGTCGTAACAAGATATAGGTATGTAATATAGGATTGTCATAGGTTTAGGAGTTTTCGGGACAAGGGTAATGTAACATCCCACTCCCGTCTGCTACATGCACGTGCCCCCTTTTGGTAACACGTGCATATGCCTGACAGAAATGACATGTTAACTATCTTACTTTCACTTTATTAAATAACATCATAACTAAAATCATAAATCACATTTACTAAAACCTAAAATTTTCTCATTTTATATCAAAAACCATAATTACATTGTAGCATTCAGTTTAGCATCATCAAAGAGCATAAACATTTTGTTCTATACAATATGCTACATATTTGAGGAATAATAAAAGATAATAACTACAATGTCTTCAATCCCAGCTGATAGATTTTTGAGCTATCTCTGATATTAAACTGCACAAAATCTGCTTCAATGAAGTCTTAGAAGTTAGGTCGTCTCGCTCTCAGACCTGTAAAAGTCAATAGTACAATTTTGATGAGTTTTCGAACTCAATAGAGTAACCATCCTCGATGGTTCACTCATGTAGCAAAACACAGTCATCATAAAATCATTCAGATCATATAGTCACACAGTTCATTCAGTTACACAGTTCATATCAATTTATTATTTCATTACAGCCTTGCAAATCATTCAATGAATTCCAGTCATATATGGATGCAATATGTATGAGACTCACATTCGTTTTTATCAGTTGAAAATTAGAATTTTCAATTAGGCAGTCTTATTCACATACAAGTATCACTTCCAATATTGTTTGCATGCATCAAACATCTCGGACATATATTGTCCAGAATTCAGTACATAATCAGTCAATGCAATTCAGTAATATATCAATACCGTGCAATAATATAAAGAACAGAACAAATAAAGTGAGACAATCTTAGATTACTCACAGTTGCTCCCTTATGCCTATCGACAATATCTAGCAACGGTCGCTCTAGTTGCTCGTCTATATGCAATAAAAACAATTTCATATTACTAGAGCGCTTATGAAACAGAATAAACACATGTATCAATGTTTCATGTATCAGTCATGTTCAATAACAAAATCTCGGGTATATTTCTGTCATATGTTGCTGTACATATCATTTGTATTCTAATTGTGACAAAATTCAATCACTCACTCTCTATTTCATCTTTTTCTAAAAACATTCCATTATGGTCAATTGTATATGATGAATAAGATCTAGAAAATGAAGGATTTAAACAACATTTCCTTCTAAACAATTGTTCCTTTGTTTCTGAGGTTCTAATGACACTAAGATCATTCAATTTGAACCTGTATACAAGAAGTTATACTCCAAATGTGTCAGTCTGTTCTTAAACTATAATAAAACTCTTACTTCAACTTCCTAACAGATTTTGGAATTCTTAAAACCAGAATTACAATTTGATTTCTTCAGGGAAATCTTAGCTTTATGTTACTAGTTTTATTTGAATCAAGAATCACCTCATTTAGAACTTTATAGGTCAAGGTTTAATAAAAATACCGAAGTATGTTCAGTAAAATATTCCAGTTCATATTATTCCAACAGATTATCACAATTCCATTCATTCAATCTTCTTCAAATAAATTTAGAAAGCTACCCATTTTTGTGGAGAGGTAGAGCAATGTCTTAGAAATCTATTGGTTTAAGAATCAAGTCATTTGAATATCTAGAGAAGAAGTTATAACAAAAATACCAAAGGATGTTCAGAAACAAACTTTCTTCAAAAACGTTGAAAGTCGCGATCGTGCGTTTGCATGACCGCGATATACTTCCTACGCCTGCGAAGTCACGATCGTGCTTCTTCAACAGTGCGATCGTACTGAACCACAATCGCGCTTCCTTCTTTTCTTCACCGTATATCTTCTTCTTCTTCCATTTTTTTCATTCTTTTCCATATTACTCACTTCTAACTCATCTATACTGCATTTCTAACTCCAATACAATTTCTAAACAAATCAAATTCAAGTTTATCCTTTAACCATAACAAATTCGAAACTTCACGTCCTCTCTGTACTGTATATTTCCAGCTTATTTAATCTTCATTTAACACTTAAGACACTTAAACCAATTCTGTTAACTTCATTTCATACATCAACTTTCTAGCACTTTTACATATCCATTTCAATATAACAACAAAACCTATTTCATATTTTCCTAGACAATTCCTATTTCACAAATCTTTCATTTATCATCTCATTCATTAATCATTGAAACTACACTTCTTTAACATCTCATGATAAATTCATATACAGAATTAACAACAGTAAAACATCATCAAAATCACTTACTTGATTCAACAAAGTTTCCAGCAGTAAGAGGGAATCAAATATACAAAATAAACAACTGGTGTTTCGGTGTTGGTAAACAAGCTGAAGATTTTTTATCAATGTTTTCGGTGCAGAGGAAATCAACAGAGAAAGAGCTATACTGAATCTTACACTACGCGGCTATCTTGCATGTATTACATATGGCACTGTTCACTACTACCACATGACACAATTTAATTGGTCTATTATTCAATATTTTTTTCTAGTCCAAAATACACCAAATTCTAGAAATTCCAAAAATTCACCAAAAATTTCAAAATAATACTAACAGTCTCCAAATAAATTTTTACCACAAATAATTCAAATTCACTTTTTAAATCGCATTAATCAGTCAATTATACCTAAAAATGTCAATGAATGCATGAACAATTATTTTAAATAAACTAACAATAAATATTCATATGTGTTTGAAAATACAATGATGCATGAGCATACAATGCACTCTAATTGCTCTCAGTACACTCAGTTCACAGTTATAGGGTCTAGCCCCAATCATGGGATGTTACAGGTAATGTAACTCCTATTAATTTTCTCTATTATTTTCAAAAGATTTAAGGAATGCATATATAATCAAATCCTTTATCCAAGGCCAAGCTTTCTAAAGAAATAATGCTTGACCCTATATGGCCCTAGTGATTTACTTGGAATCAGCTGAAATAAAGCAGTTTCCACTTTATCTCTTATTACAGGTTTACTAGGATTGTGCAACTCCAATTCAATATAATGGTTGATAAAGCCTCTAAGAAGGTTAGAAGAAGATGAACAGTTAGCATAGCTGTATATGTATCCTTCATATCTAATATCGATGACCTCTAAATCTATAATATGGTCTTTCAAATCACCATTGTAGTTTCATCATGGATAGTACTATTAAAGTCTCCCATTATCAACCAAAAGATAACTAAAGATAAGTGAATATTCCCCAAATTGTTCAATCAGGATCTCTTGTGAAAATCTTGATGGGAACCATATACTAGTGTAATGTAATTTATAACCTTCCTTTATAACAAGCCAATCTTTAGGTGCATTAATTGATCTGTAATTTGAATTATTAAAACATCAACTTGATCTAGATCAAAAGAAAATAATTCTACCAAGGTGACGGTATTGATGGTTAGAACAAAGTCTTAAATTCTTTACCATAAAACTTTAACTTTTATACTTATCAACTTTAATTTTTGACTCCAAAATAGCAATAAACATTGGTTTTATATTCTAAATATAATTCCTAAAGGATTGTTACTTTTAGGATAGTTAATCCCACTAGCATTACAACAAACAAAGGATCCTTAACCTGTTATTCCTCTTGCCTAATCTTCTTTTACTTACATTGATGAAAGTATCCTTAAATGCAAACTCACCAATAAGCACTTTAAGACTAGCTATTAATATAGACTTGCTAGGAGCTAGAAAATCTGAGGTTAGAGCAACCCTAGAGCTTGATCCTCTAAGACTAGAGTTATCTAAATTTAAATTAGATTTAGGAACGTCTACATCAATAATGGTCTCTTTAAATTTCCTGCACTTCTAAGCTTGGCTTTTGGTGGCTTGCCTTATCCCCTTATGCTTGAATCAAGGATGGATTAGGTTAGAGGTACAAGTAAAGATTGTAATATCATTATTAGAGCTCTTCTTCTCATCCCCCTTCAATTCCATATAATCACTCCAAATGAATTTTTTGCCTATAAGCTTCCATATTCCATATTTTTCCTTGTTCAGCTATTGAAGGCTTCCAGAGGTAAGAGACTTTGATTGAATCTTTAACAAGGACATGTCTTCTCTTAGCTTGTATATAAGGATGGTATCTAGTAAATCCTTTAACATTTCAACTATCATATATATTTTTGAGTATCGAACCCTCCTCCTAGCTACAATGTTTTCGTCTATGCATATAAGATTTCTAAGTTAAATGTCAAGATAACTCAAGTCGTTAGTGGATCAATATTCTAAATGACTATTATGAAGATTGATCCATAAAAGGGACATGAGATTGTCTAGTATTTTTCAAAGGGATCCCTAACTTCTAAAATTGAAGACAGATTGGCATACTAGATAGGTCCTAATATCCTCCTCATCACTTTTTGAAAAACTAAAGTGGAATTAAAGGAGAAAAGAAAAAGATTATCCTCATTCAGAAGGAGTTCTTTTAGTCTTACTTTCTTTTACTACTTTATTTCCATGATTCAACCAAAGGAAAAGCAAGTCTACCTAATAATTATGATAGCTCAAGACTTGGCTCCTTCTCTCAAAGTTTTTAACGATGGTGTAACCACCAATGATCCATCCTTAACCTAAGGAGGGACTAAGTGGAGTCGTAAGGGAATAATGTCCCCTACCACTTACTTTTATCTTGTCTTGGAATTAAGAAATGATCACGGTTTTCTGATATGTATAGTTTTAATATTTTAACCTTGACATTCCGCAAGCGTACGGGTTATTCGCATAGTATCTAAGGTGTCAATCCCACAAGGAGGTTAATATAATCCTAAACTCTAAGGCCGAAACAAATTACAGAAATTCAACTGTAATTAAGCTAAAACAATAACACAATTCAATCAATCAATTCAACTCAAGAATAAATCACGTAATATTAACAAATCAGCATATTGCAATACACATACCAAGAATCAACCTAAGGAACTACCAATTGAGATAGAGAGGAAATTTCTACCTATCTTCAACACTAACCTAATTAATTATGAAATGTCGACTTATTGGTCCTACACTATCTTAGAGTTGGTTACTCTCTCTCGAATTATAACCAAAAGCCATAAATTATAAACCCTAATCAAATTATGAAAATTACAATATCTTAATTCACAATTTATCTAAACCCTAATTAGATCTAAAGTTTTCCACTAGACTACCAAGAACCTATATGAGATCTCTTATCACATAATTACTGATTTGATTGATTATCGTTTCTTATTAAATTACCTAACTTTCATTAGCCCAATTTAATTATTTTTCATCAGTTCACCCTCTTAGTCCATTACTGATTTATGAAAATGTAGAAATCAATCACAATGAATCCAATTCACATAAACAATCAGATTTTTTTTGAATCAAAGATAAAATAACCCAAAGGTGAGTTTAGACAAACCTCAACATTCATAAATCCTATCTCAATAGCTATTCCAATTCCATACAGAGATAAAAATGGAAATACACTAGAAAATAGATCTGAATAGATGATGGAGGCAACAACGACGAGAAACCTCCTGTTCTAGGAAGTACTTCGTGTAGGCTTCTTCTCCACGTTTCTCTTCGTTCGTCTCTTTCTCAATCTCTCAATGAACTCTCTTTAGGTTTTTATGATGGTGGCTAATGTCAGAAGCTCCTTTTCTCTTTTGTCTCATTCTATATATATTTAATGTGTTATGGCATCTCTAAGATTTTTTAAGGTCGAAAGGTCCTATAAATCCCTCAAAACTTGATTTTTCTGTGTGTCTGGGCATCTGTTCGATGCAGGCCATGATTGTAGGCCACTTGTATGCTTTCCATCATGATCATGGCAGGCAAGCCACGGTTGTGGGCCAAATCTTATGCTTATGTCATGATTGTGGCAGATATGCAATGATCGTGGGTCGCTGTTTTGCTCTAAGTCTCTCCGAAATGTCTTCGTTCTTCACTGTTGATCCTAAAACACTAACAAACACATCAAGGCACCTCAAAGAGATAATAATTAAGCTTAAATGCTTGTATTAACCCATAAAACACTTAAACACAAATAATTCCCAAACTAACACAATTCTGTCAAAACTAAATACTAAATAATCGAATAAACAGATAAACACATATCAAATTATACCCTAAAACATGATGCATTTCACGCTTATTAACTTGTCCTCAAGAAAACAAAATAACAAACACATAATAACTCACACAACACACAATGTAGTAATGAGACAATGGGTTCAACTTTATGAAATAGATTTAATTTAAAACACAAGCATTCAAGTCATTTCAAATCATTAACATGCAAAATCCATGCCTTAGGGCTCTGAACTAAATATACATATTAATCTAGAATCAAGTGTTAAATTGTTTACCCTTCTCAATTGCACACACTCATTAATAATTCTTTGACCGTTCAACTCTGTAACTAATCCTAAGTATGTTTTCATAAAAGTCAAACTATTGCAAGTTCACTAGGTTTTATTTGAAAACACATTTTTATTTTTATTAACTTTTTATGAATATGGACTTAGTCTTTTTGTGTGAAGGCAAACATTGGCAATGAATGTCGATCTGGTTACTTAACTAAATCATGTTTTTTATTAAGTTACTTAGTTGGAACGTCATTTTATCCTTTTTATGTGAAGACTCATTTATGATGTGTGTCGATCTACTTACTCAGCTATATCCTATTCTCAACTGGCTATTAGCTCTATTCATAACCTAAAGGTTAGTGAAATAGTTACTTATTTTTAAAATAACAACTTTTTAAAAATATTTTATTGCCTACCTTGTTGCTTTAGCTTCTCGTTTTCATTAAAAAAATACTAGCAAAGCTACTTAGGTTAAAAGGCCTCAAATTATGAATGAATGTGACAATTTAGAGGGCTATATTTAAACATTAAATCCTAATTAAGTTGCATATTTAATCAAAGAATCCTAGGTCATTAATTTTACAAGCTAATAATTCTCTACAACTTAATAAACCATGTTTAAAATTAAATCAATTTCAATTCATTAAGCCATTGACACATTGACACGATTCACAAAATGCAACCTAACAAACTATCATTTACTATGAAAAATTTACCTTCAAATAAAACATATAACCCTCCCCAAACTTGAACAACACATTGTTCTTAATGTGAGAAGGTAATAACAAACACATATAAAGACAGAAGAAATATAAATTTAAAAAATAAACATAAACATAAACATAAAGACTAAATTTAAAAAGAAAGAAAGGCTTAGAACAAGGTTTATGGTGATGGAGGTGGAGGTGGAGCTGGCAGTTGAACATCATGAGCCTTGAAATAGCGATGAACACAACCTATGTCCTCGCTCTAGTGTCATTGCTTTTGAGCCATCTCCTACATCCCTCTGGAGTTCTCTGCAAGTGTATCCATAATTACCTTAGTGTTTGTAGAGATTGTGTCTAGTACCTTCTTCCAGCCTAATTCTTCTGCATCTTCTTCCTCTTCGGACTCCTCATTGGTTGAATCCCCTTCTTGTTATTGTTGGGCACTTGAACTTGCTTGACTAGTCCTACCTTTGATATGTGTCTTGTCACTAATATCCTAAAGTTCCATATTATGGGACTTTAGGATTTCAGCCTGTCATAGATGATTGTGGTTTATGAACTCAAGATGGTAGACTGTAAGTCCATTGCACTCAACTCCATAGTAGTTAGCTATGGCCGAAACTAAGGAAACCATTCCTAAACTATTTCTCCTCATCTTTTGAGCAAAACTAATTGCATTAAAAATGTGGGCAGTTATGTAAACTGGGATACTATGATCCACGCACCACAACATAAATAGTTTCTTCGTCGAACACTTATTGGTTTTTGTTTTTTCAAAAACAGTTTGGCACATGAATTTATGCATCAACAAGTGTTCATGACTCCTAATATTGTTGTTGTGTGCATTCTTAGCTTCTAAACACTCTAATCTAGTTAGTTCTGTCCAAGAAGGACTGACACAGAAATCATCACGCTGATCTACTACAAAAGACTCAGGAAACCAAAAATTTCATACAGGGTGTCATAATCAAGCTTATAGGGTTGTCCCCGTAACCTAAACTACAGTTTCCTAGGTTTATTGGATTCATATTGAAGAGAAGTAAAAAATTCTAAGGTCAATTCTTCGTAAACTGGGAATTGAATTTGAATGAACTGGCCCCATTGAATCTTGTCAGCCAAGCTCTCAACCTTATCTCAAAGTTCTAATCTATCTGGAGTTTCAAAGTGAAAATATTTTGGAACCATAATTTCCTTAATACTAAAGGAATGGAAATGAGTACCTTCCTCAGCCGAGAAGATTGTGAAATGTGCTCTATAATCAACTCCTCTTCCCTCATCCCGAGACTTGTGTTCACCTCACTGATTGATCATGTTTTACTATTGGCTTGATGCGTGACATACTGGCCTATGAGTCGACGAAAGTCAAAAGAAATTTAGAGGTTTGAAATTTTTTAGAAAGAAGTGAGAGAAACTGGAGAGATAAAGTTTAGAGAGGTAAAGTGAAAATGAAAATGAGTGAAAAACATGATGATAGAAATGTATTTATAGGTGATTTGATGGTAAAATGGTAAAAACTTTAAGTAAAATATGCATGTCTATCATTTTTACCATGTTGTAGGCCACGATCGTAGGTTTGATTGTGGCCTGTAATTTTTTCACCAATTTTATTTTTCTTCTTCTTTTATCCTTCTCCTCTTTTAGAAATCCCTCTTTAACTCCTTATGGCTCTTTACCTCTCTTTGCTTACTTCATCGATCATAGAATTCACATCGACATCTTATGCCTTCCGATTTTATTTTAAAACGAAATAACCTCACTATGGAATTCAAACTTTCTAAAGGCAATTTAAGGAAATTAGAATTGCATAGGTTGCCTCCCATGAAGCACTTCTTTTAACATCAGTAGCTCGATGCTTTTCTTTTGCTTATGATGGTTCAAATGAGTGGTGCAATGGCAGTGCAGTCATTAATCTAACAATTTGCACTTGAGCTACTATACCTTCGATTCCACCTTCCTTGTGGCTCTCCTTCTTTCACCTTCTTTTACGTGAACACTTCTTTCTGAAGGCACTCCCAAGATCCGCAATATCTTTCCATTGCACTCAAGGTTTGGGTTCCTTGACATTAGTTGGAGGTAAAGGAGGACTGCGATTTTTCTTTGACACTTTGAAGGTTACTTATTACTTACCTACCCTCAGAGTTAGTCCCCCCCACCCCCATATCAACATCAATGATTAAGCGAGTAGTGGCCAGGAATGATCTTCCAAGGACCATAGGGGTTTCTACATCTTCTCTAATATCCAATATATAAAATTCTATGGGAAAAGTGAAATTATTAACTTGTACTTACATATCCTTAATAATCCCTTTGAGTTGACAGACTGTTCTGTCGGCTATCTTTGCTAACATCTTTATGGGTACTAACTCTCCTAACCCCAACTTTGACTAAAGGTGTAAGGCATCATATTGATACTCACTCTCATGTCTGTGAATGCCCTGTCTGTATTGACTCCATTTATACTGCAAGGAATGTAAAAATCCCTTGGATCCTCTTTCTTTTGTACTATGTTGGGGTTTTTTTTCTACTTCACGCTCCTTATCCTTCTTCTTCACCGATTCCATTAATGTGAGCCTCGTTTATAGGTGTTTCGTTATGTTCTCAACCTTGCTTAAGTCAACCTCCTCAGAATTCCTCCCTACCCTGCTTGACAATGATTTCTGCTGTGTTAGAATAAGGTACTGTGTCAAGATTCCTTGATTGGCTCAACTTTGAGCTCACTTAGAACGAGTTCCACAATTACTTGTCCTTTTCCTTTATCTCCATTCTCCTTTGTATGATCAAGTTCCTTTTCCTAGGTTTGAGTGATGGCTATGATCCTTTCCTTTGGGTTAGACTCAGTATTGCTTGGTAGGGTTCCTACATTCCAAGTAGATATTGCTTCAGCTAGTTGACCTACTTGGACCTCCAGATTATGTATTGAAGAGGCCTGGTTCTTGGTAACTTGCTCAAATTTTCTCTCTCAAGCCTCCTACGTCCATCCTCCACGTCTCCAATCTTATCTAAAAACTTATCCAACTTAGATTCTATTGAGCTTGGTTTATCTCGTTGGAAGCTCAATTATCTTTGAGGTCTAAACTGTCCTCCTGTGTTGTTCGTCCAAGAGAAGTTAGGGTGAATCTTCCACCCAGGGTTATAAGTGTTAGATTAGGGGTTATTTCACCCTCCTCGTCCATATTGGGCTCCCATGTAATTCACTTTCTCTGGATCACCTTCCTTCATTAAGAAACAATCCACTGTGTCATGGTCCAATTGTCCATAAAGTTCATACTTAAATTGTATGGCCTTCACTGGAGTTGAGGACAAAGCCTTAATTTTGTTGAGTTGTTGAGTCAAGTTATCAATCCTCACTTGCATTTCCTTCATTTGATCAACAGCCACAATTCCTTTTTGCTCACAGAATGTAGTAGTTTGTCTATAAGCAGATGTTACTTGCCATCTCCTCTATTAATTCTTCCTCTTCATCAACTGTCGTCCTTAGTAATGATCCTCCTGAAGTTGCATCAATTGTGCCTCTCGTATGTGGGGTAACTCCATTATAGAACGTTTGCAACAAAAATTCCTTAGGTAAGTTGTGTTGTGGAAATTTCCATTGCAAATCCTTGTACCGTTCTCATGCTTCATAGATTGATTTCCCGTCACCTTATTGGAAGTTGGTAATTTCCTTGATGATCTTACTGATCTTAGTCAGGGGTACATATTTATCTTAAAAAACATGAACTAATTGATCCCAAGTGGTAACACTGGCTGGGTTAAAGGAGTGATACCAAATCTTTGCTCTATCTCTAAAGGTAAAAGGAAACAGCCTAATTCTAACTACATCTTTCGACATCTGATGGTACCTAAAGATGTCATAGATTTCTAAGAAGTTCACTATGTGTGCGTTGGGGTATTCATTTGCTAGTTCATAAAATTGCACGTTATGTTGAAACATGCTCAAGAGAGCCATTCTAATTTCAAATGATGCAGCTTGTACTAGTGGTTTAGCTACTCCTTGATTAGTCGCATTGAACCCTCGTCTTATAAATTCCATAAGGGTCCTCTTTTGTCACCCTTGGTTCACTCCATGGTCCAATTCTTGCTAAAATTCCTCAATTATTATTGTCTTCAAGATTTCTTCTTCTTCGTTACACTAAGCTTTCCTAATGGCTCGTTATAGTCAAGTGACGTCTAAATCTAATTTTTTAGTTGTGCGACTTAAACTTTTCGTGACTCTTGTGTTCATACAAGAGCATGATTTCAGAAATAGAAAAGAAAGAACAAAATTGAAAACTAAAAACTAAACTAAACGCCTTAAACTATAGAACTAAACTAATATCCTCCCTAGAAATGATGCCAAAAACTTGATCGTGGTTTTCCGATATATGTTGTTTTAATATTTTAATCTCGATATTCCATAAGCGTACGAATCATTCGTGTAGTATCTAAGGTGTCGATCCTACGAGGAGGATTAATCTAATCCTAACCTCTAAGGTCGAAATAAATTGCAAAAATTCAACTGTAACTAAGCTAAAACAATAACGTAATTCATTCAATCAATTTAACTCAAGAATTAATCACAAAAATATTAACAAATCAGAAAATTTCAATGCACACACCAAGAATCAACCTAAGGAACTATGAATTGAGAGAAAGGGGAAATTTTTACCCATCTTCTGTTAGTAGTGTGCCCTAGGCCAATGGATCTTTGTGATTCATGTATTAACATTATGACTTGTTAATAATATATTATGAGGTATTCCTTTCATATATGCATGTATTTC
>JANIPM010000231.1:35837955-35847955 GCA_027478405.1 Erythroxylum cassinoides
ATCTATATAAACACATAATTAAATCAATTAAGGCAAAATAAAATAATTAACGAATAAATCCATAAATCAACAAATAAATAATTCAAATAAATAAAAAAATTTCAGGGCCCAACATTCGTGCAGTTGGCTATTGATTCTTACATCAAAGTAAGATTGTCAATTCATAGAGTTTTGGTTTCTATTTATTCACTTTTTTCTCCATCCACTAAAACTTCTTTGCCTACTCTCACTACTAGAAATTTAGCTGAACCAAGTAAGGTAAGCTTTAAGCTTTATGATATCGTGAATGACTTTTGATGATGTTTGAGAGTTTGGAAATGGATTCATATATGAGTGGGGTAGGAAGAAGCAATCTTAGTGATAATTAGTAGGTTAGAAAATTAGCTGAAAGTGTAATAAAGATGCAGAAAATGGAGAATGTACAGAAAATGAAAATGTAGAAAAATGATGAAATGTGTGAATGGTGATCTGTTTTGATATTTGGGTTTTAATATGGGATTTTGGATATGTTTGTGAATGACTGAATCTGAAATGGATGTAGAAAAGATGATTTATGCATAAGATGCCTTAGTTGTAAAAGGTAGGAGTTTGAAATCTAGAAAAAAAATGAAAGAAGAAGAAAAATTTGCAGTTTAGGAATCTGGAGAAGAAAATAGACAGTGAATGATTATGCACAAGCACAATCGTGACACTGGTAATGTTGGATCGCCTATGGCCCAAGTATTCTCAATACACAGCGAAAAAGACCATAAAATTCACAGGAAAGTTGTCTCTTACAAAATTCATATTACTTACAGAGTCTTCCACACTTCTCTTACAAAATTCACGGGAAAGTTATCTCACTCAAATCTCTAGGTTATGAATAAACGAGGCATGATTTTTGTTACTTGCTTAATTTGCTCTTCTAGTCTCTTCTAGCCCTCTTCCATGTCCATGCGCCTATCCAAGATCTTGTCCAATTTAGAATCCCATGAACTAGGCTCATCTTGCTAAATTCCTAATAGGTCTTGACATCCTAGATGAGTTCCTACATTGTTGGACCAATAAAAATTGGGGTGGTTCTGCCACCTCGAAGTGTACATGTTCCAATAAGGATTGTTATTTCTCCAACCATATTGTGCCTTGTTGTAGTTCGCAAAAGATCCATGCTCTTTATAATATTTATCCTCCATCATTGTTCTTTCCATTTCTTCTTGGCATCTAGCTCTTCAAATATCTCTTTTCTCATTCTAAGATGCCTAGTTGTGTCTCTATTTTAAGCCCCAAACTTCTTTTTCTATATATTTTTTCTGTTTTTATTTTAAAACAAAAGATAGCGAAAGTACCTTAGACTAAAAAACTAAACTAATCGTCTCCTTGGCAACGGTGTCAAAAACTTGATTGCAGTTTTTCGATATATGTAGTTTTAATATTTTAACCTCGATATTCTATAAACATACGAGTCGTTCGTGTAGTATCTAAAGTGTTAATCCTACGAGGAGGGTTAATCTAACCCTAAACTCTAAGGTAGAAACAAATTGCAGAAATTTAACTGTAACTAAGCTAAAAAAAATAACGCAATTCAATCAATCAATTCAATAAACCGATTCAACTCAAGAATAAATCACGTAATATTAACAAATCAACAATTGCAATACACACACCAAGAATCAACGTAAGGAACCACCAATTGAGAGAAAGGGACATTTTACCTATCTTTAACACTAACCTAATTAATTATGAAATGTCGAATTATTGGTCCTAAACTATCTTAGAGTTGGTTATTCTCTCTCGAGTTATAACTAAAAGCCTTAAATTATAAACCCTAATCAGATCATAGAAAATTGCAATTTCTCAATTCACAATGTATCCAAACCCTAATTAGATCTAAAGTTTTTCACTAGACTATCGGGAACCTATGTGAGATCTCTCGTCACACAATTACCGATTTGATTGATTTCTCATTCTTATTAAATTACCTAACTCTCGTTAGCCTAATTTAATTATTTTTCATTGGTTCATCCTCTCAGTCTATTACCAATTTATGAAAATGCAGAAATCAATCACAATGAATCCAATTCATATAAAAAATTAGATTTTTATTGACTCAAAGATAAAAATAACCCGAAGGTAAGTTTAGACAATCCTCAACATTTATAAATCCTACTAATCCTTAACATTTATAAATCCTATCTCAACAACTATTCCAATTCCATAGATAAAAATGGAAATATACTGAAAAATAGATCCGAATGGATAATGGAGGTAGCAACGACGGGAAAACTCCTATTTTAAGAAGTACTTCATGTAGGCTTCTACTCCACGTCTCTCTTCCTTCATCTCTTTCTCAATCTCTCGATGAACTCTCTCTAGGGTTTCGTGATGGTGGCTGATGCAAGAAGCTCCTCATCTCTTTTGTCTCATTCTTTATATACTTGATGTGTTTTGGGCAGCTCTAGGGTTTTTTGGGATTGAAAGGTCTGAAAAATACCTTAAAACTCTACTTTTTTGTGTCTGTGTGTTTACCCAATGCAGGCCACGATCGTGGGTCACTTATAAGCTTTCTGTCACGATCGTGGCAGGTAGGCCACCATTGTAGGCCAAGTCATATGTTTTTGTCATGATCGTGGCAATTTGGCTACGATCGTGGGTTGTCTCCTTTGCTTCTATCACGATCGTGGTAGATAGGCCACGATTATGGGCCATTGTTTTAGTCCAAGTCTCTTCAAAACTTCTCCGTTCTTCGCTGTTGACCTGAAACACTAATAAACAATTAAGATACCTCAAAGACATAATAATTAAGCTCAAATGCTTGTACTAACCCATAAAAACACTTAAACATAAATAATTCATAAACTCACATAATTCTACCGAAAACACATACTAAACAATTGAATAAATAGATAAAAACATATCAAACTATACCTTAAAACATGATGCATTTCACACTTATCAAGAACCTACGAGGGTAAAGGAAGATGAAGGCTAAGACCCTTAACAAAAGGAGGAGTTAAACTACTCGAATTAGGTACAGGGGAAGACATTGAAGATGAAGGAGAAGGAGACACTATGAGAGTGGGGGCTAAATGGGAAAAACTTTCAAGGTTTAAGGAGGCTTGGATAGAGACTAGTGGGTAAAGGCCATAGTACTATGAAACGCAAATAATTAGTAGAAGAAGGGAAACAAATCCAATTACCGCTCCCAAAATGGTAATATGATTTAGGCGAGAGAAAGAGGAAGATGAAAATACCCCTAAACCTAACTGAGAAATAGGTAGGACACATGAATTGAAGTCATCACTAGGTAGTTCCAGGCAAAACTAAGAACCAAAAAAAGACAAGAAGCTAGGCAAGAGAAGCAAAGTTACAAACAAACTAGAAAAGAAGAGACACTTAGAAGAAGAAAGAATTGCAAGACTATAAAGCAGGAAAATAATTCTAGCGAGAGAGACATTTACTACCTTGATTTGATTGTTGATATTGATATAGTTAGAATTTTATTATTAAAAATATTAAAATATCAAATAAAGGTTGAAATAAATTGATATCATGAACTAATTCAGAAATTAATTTACTTTAGTCTCTTACATAATATATTTATTAATAATAAAAATTTTATTTTATTAAAATTAATAGTTAATTTTTAAAATATTTAAAATATAAATTTAAATTATAAGCTATATTAGTCAATTCTATTAGTAAACTAATAATTTTATTAATAATATAGTCAAATAATGGGAAGAGATTAAAAGAAAATTTATAAATAAAATTAAACATTAAAATTAATAATTTTATAAGTTATGACAATAAAAAGAAATGAAAGAAAATTATAAATGAGAAATTTAGTCAAATAAGATGAATAAAAAAACCCTTAATTTTAAACTTGGAAAGCTATCGACGAAATTATACACTTCTAATCTTAATGGCTTTATGGATTACTATAGGCCCTAAATTTGAATTTCATTCCGTACCAGCCAGTATTGATCTGTATGTACTGTATCAGTTAGAGAACAAAACGAAATAACGGTTTTATGTATCATGTGTAAATATCGGTCAGTACAAGCCTGTTTTGTTTGGTACCAAACAGTACTAGTCGGTATTTATAATACCGACCAGTATCGAAAATTTTAAAAATATAAAAACTTATTAGCAAAATTTTCCCTCCATCTTTTTTTTCAAAGTTTTTAATTAGTTCTTTAGTTCAATTTTTATTATTTTTTAATTTTATTTTAAAATAAAATAGATATTTTTATTACTAATAATAATTATGCATTAAATAAAACTTAAAATAAATTATTTTATTTAAATTTATTTTAATCTTTTATATAATATTTATTAATAAAGTATTAATAAAAATATTTTTTAAAATAAATAATTTAAAAATTATTATTTATAAACTAATATTTATTTTATATATTTTTAATTATTAAATCAAAATTTATTTAAAATTTATATATTTTAAAGTCGTAGAATTGAAAGAGAAGGAATGGTTAAATTGTCTAATGTATTTTTTAGATTAAATTCCTGAGAAAAGTAATCTAAATATCAAAGGATGTTGGGATTTAGAATTCAGAGAAAGTGCTACTACTTTTCCTTAAATTAGGAAAATTTTTATTTTTCTAGCCACTCAAAAAAACGAACCAAAAGTAATAATTTAAATTTTAAGAAAAAGATAACTTTTCCGATCAACAATCCATGCCAATTAAATAGGACCTAAAAGCATTATTAAAAGTATTTTGTGGGAATTTTAATATTTGATTGTCTAGCACTCGCATTGAGCTTGTGAATTTAACCATCAAAACAAAGAGAAGCGCTCGCCAAGTTCATAATTTAAACTGAAAAATGTTACAATTTTCTCCGACAGCAACGGGACCATTTGATTTCCAAAATACCTAACCTAAGGTAGATATGCCTGTTATCATGGGAAATGAAGAAATATACTGATTGCATTACCATACTGTACAGGTTAATCCTGCAAATGAGATGGAGGTATTCCTTTTCACATTGCCTAAAGCTTTGCTCAAAGGAGGTCAGTTCTGAAGAAAGCATGTAAACAGCCTCATCTCCATGCTTCATGTCCCTGACATCAGACCTGGCTGAGAAGCAAACAATTAACCCCCTGCACTTTCTTCCTTTATTCTTCTTAGTGGGGTTACCGGTCAACCATGCTATTTATTTATCACAGAGTCAAAGTGCTGAATGCAGAGGTTTCCAGATGCCTAGTGTGATTGACAACGTCGGCCACATTTATGATGCGGATCCTAGCCCTCCAAACCTCATTAAGAAGTACATATGCTACCATTCTCCTGGGCCTGGCTCCAGCCTTATCATTCTTTAAAGAATTGTACTTGGCCAAAGTAGACTTCACCTTTCCATAACACTGCAAGTGTAAGACAGTAATTTTTATTCTTTTTCCACACATTAAAAGACAACGTTGAATCTTTTTTTTCTGTCTAACTTCTAAATTTAAAAAGGCTATTTTATTTTTGAAGATCATATTTTATATATGATAATTCAACATTTAATTGTTTGATAGCGAAGTTGTTATTTTGGGAAAAAATATTATAGTTATATTTCTCTACTGTCTACTCTCGCATAAAATAGGATTAATTGATAAGAGTTATTTATGTTTTATTATACTCGTTTAATAACTCGTGTGATCAACATATAGTGAGAGTTTAATACTATATATTTCTTAGAAATATATGACATTTTAATTAATAAGTCTTTGAGTAGATTTTGTATGTTATACTTTAGGTTATAAATCACATCTTTGTTCTTGTCTTTTTTTTTTTATTCTCATCAGTTCATAATTGCATTCAATTCTTTCACTAAGAAATAGTGGTTACCTTTTAATATATTTTTATATGAGTTACCGTTCAAAATGAAATTTCTCTATTGTCTCCTGAGATCACATCACGTATGATTCTTCAGTAATACTTTAAGGTAGCAAACCTTATGTTGATTTCAAATGCGGATAATAAGATAGGATTGATAGATACTTGCATCGTTGATTCTTAGCAAAAGTTACTTTTGAACTTTTGTGCTATAATCCATATGATAAAAAATTTGCATAATCTCTTTAACTTGTTTTCACTTATTCAAATTCTCTATTCTTTTTATAGTAAACAGTATATAGATTATTTTTATGGTCTAAATTTTTTTGTTTAGATGTCTAACATTTTTAGTTAACTTATAACCTTATTATATATATTAATCCATTATCTCTCAGTCGTACATAAAAAAGCTATTAGTTCATAAAGAAAACAGTTTGGTAGTTCTCATACTTATCTAATACCATACATGACTAGTATACTATTAGGGCATATTATCACACATCTCATCATTATCACTCAGTCCGAAATTTCGTAATAAAGCGAAGTCTAGAGAAGTCTGATACCATGCAGCCTTACCTCTACATAATAGAGAGGTTGTTTCCGATAGATCCACATGCAATTGAGACAATATAAGAATGATACAGGTTACAGGGAAAAAAGGTATAATTAGCACGGTAAATTATTAAGAAAATAAATTACAATAAAAACATCAATAAATAAAAATAATAATAAAATAACAAAATATATAGATATATATAAAATAATGAAAATAAGACTAATAATAATAATACACAAAATGCTAATAATAATAGAAATAAAAATTAATACAGCTACGAAAAGACAATAAATAATTAAATAGTAATAAAATAAAATCAAGCTAGAATATTACAAGTAGATCGTAGATCCCCCAAAAACAGGTTGTCAAAGAAGAAGATTATCCTACTAAAGAAACACAACCTTGAACGCTTAGATTCTACCACGATCGCTACTAAATGCCAAAAACGACTAACAAAAGAGCTGCAATAAGAATACCAATAATAAGAATAATCAAAATAATAATAAAAATAAAAGAATAAAAGCATTAATAACGCAACAAAAGGGATGTGGAGCTTATCAACTTCAGGGGAATCACATATAAATCACGCATTCTCAACAGTCATAAAAAGGATGCATTCAAAAATTAAAAGCAATATTCAGAACGTATGTAGCAATAAAGATGAAACAACTAGTGATAGAGATACCGCTACTAGAGCCTTTATAAACCTAGAACCTGATACGGGTAGCTGGGACTAAAATCAAAGATGAGCTCGTTTGTATATCTTATAAAAATTCACTTCACCACCTGTAAGAAAATATGTGAAAGAAAACACCTGTCTAAAAAACTAGGTATTGTCAACTGCCTATGACACAAAAACTAATCCCCAACTATGACTTCACGTAGCTTGAAATACCAAAGAATTGTCTATTAGGAGAAAGAAGAAGCTAAGGCGGTATGTTTGTATGGAAGGAACACTGACACGTCAATGATTTCTATCGGTAGAACCATAGAGAGAAAGAGAGAGAGGAGGTCATTTGTAGAGCTCGGCCTCTACCGTCATCACTCCAGGTATTGTCCTCTTTGGTCAAGGATGAGCCACGACTCGAACCCAAGACCTCAAGGTTTTGTTGCACTTTAAGTGCACGCCTCTTACCATTGAGCCAATGATGCAAGTAGTAAGAATCTTTTTTTCAAAAGAGACTTTTCCCTGAATTGGATTAAGTCGATCAGATGATTCAATTGAAAGAATTAGCATTGAAAGAACAAATCTAAGACTAATCGGAAATGAATTAAAAGTCATTATTGGGAGTCCTAACCCTAGCAGAGACTCTAGAGTAAGAGATAGAAAATGTTACTGAAAAGATATGCGTTATGTTGATGTAAAGAATCCGATTGTGTACTAGGACCTTTGACCTTAAGGAGACATTAATTGTTAAAATAAGAAGAATATCGGATCCCGAATATTTGTGCAAGTATGTTCATATAGGATAAGTGACTATTGATGAATGTGTTATCAACCCAGTTTGTAATGATGGCAATAACTTGAAGAGTGTGGAAAATCTAGTAAAAAGGAACTTATGTCAGAGCATGTTTTTATGAAACTGAGAAAATCATAAGAGAATTTTTCCTCATTGGGGAATTTAGATATTTTAAGAGTTATGAAAATCAATCATGGGTATAAGGAGTTTTGGGTTGTAAATGTCAAAGATAACAATGCCCTGACAGTAGTATATTACTGAAGAGTAAAGTGTCTCAATTGTGTTTAGATTGGATAGTGACTATGATCGTTAATGATATATCAAATGTATCTGAAAAGTGTAGAAGAATAGTTGGTATAGTTGAGGAAATTTCATATCATGAAAGCTTTGTAAAAGTGAATCTTAGCTTGATCAAATAAATTGTGGATGAATTAGTATCCGAATATGGGCATTGGGAGACTTAATGACGATAGAGGTGTTGATAAAATGCGAAATTTGCAAGGATACATATATATACGGGATTTGGAGTTATTTAGAACTAGTTGTATGTTGGATACGTCCAGAAGTTGTTAAAGGTTTTCTGGTCTTAGCTCTTTGACAAAAATGTTTGAGGAAAAACGTGTGAATCGTATGACTAATGAATGTAAAAAGAGATATTTGGAGAAATTTACAACCCGAGTATTGATCGTATCACTTTAATTTGGAGATTTTACAATATTTAACGAAGTGTTCCAGTAAAGGTTATAATGCAATATGTTGAAATAGTGTAAAGTGGTTCTATGAACATGGGGACATGTATAACCTCATGGACTGCATTGCGATTGATGACTTGAAAATTTGTTGTACTGGGTATTGCTTTGAAAGTTTGGAGACACTATTCGTACATAAAATTTTTTGGATATATCCTTGAATATGCAAATTGATAACGGTCAAGATATTTTGGGGATTTGAAAGAATTGAAAAGGATTATGCGATTGAGTATTTCAAAATTAAGCTAGTTATGCAATTTAATGTATTGAATAGAAAATTCAATGGCAGAAGATCACAATTTGGGAGATAAGGTTATTAAACCTAGTGTGATACTGAGTGCAAACTGTCGAGCTAACAAGGGGCAAAAAGAAAGTATTGTTAGCTATTGGATTTCCAACACCAGGTGTGTATAAAAAGGATTGGCTAAGCCCAAATTGAGGATTTGGAATTTGTGAACCTTATGGAGGAATCGAAAATGAATCCAACTTTTGAGAAAATGACATTTCATGACTGGATTAAGAAGTATATGTAATGCCATTAAAGAAACTGTTAGAGAAAACCCAAGGAGCATTCGAAGCTATATGGTCTAGTAAGAGTTCATTGAGAGAGAAATTGATAGTTAGAATGTAAAATCGAATGATTATATGTGTGAATAACCAATAGACTTGACTGCTGGAGGCAAATGTAAAACTGATGTTTTTGGAGTTCATTGGGCTATGAGATTGATGTATAGTTCAAATTGATTGTGGGCATAACAGTTGTTATACTAGTGTCACCATTCGAATAGTGTATAAGGGGTCTTACAGCCAAAAAGGAGTCGTTCATCCCTATATTTTAGTGAACAGGGCCTAAAAATAGTCGAAGGTCATGATTGAATTGTAATAACGTTGATAAGTGAAATGAATCTGTATTAGGAATTGAGTAATCCAAGTTAATAACAATGGGTCGAGTTGATTCACTTTGAGGTTATAAATCTCATGAGATTTGTGGTTTAATAATAAAGAGATGTAATATAGTCAGCAAAAAATGAAATACTTGAAAGTGTATCGCCTCGGCTAGATGCATTTAGACGAAAATACGAGTGTAACTTGGAGAAATTAAATTCGTTATAAAGTGGCCTCTACGCGACTGTGATGTGAATAGAACTATGGATTAATAAGTCAGTCTAAAACATGAAAGATGATTCAGATTCACAAAATGTTACCTGGACAGGATTAGGAAATATTGTTATGATCTGATATATGTGTTATGGATACCGGAAATGAAGAATTGCGAGTATCATGAGGAAACAGTTAAGATAGTGATCGCGGCTCTGTCGATTCGATCTTACGATCGATCCTTAGAAACCGGTCAAATAAAATATTTTACAAGATTGCGGTATAGGTTGCAATTCTCAGGTCGTCTCACTTAAATTGAAC
>JANIPM010000231.1:35858336-35873593 GCA_027478405.1 Erythroxylum cassinoides
TTGTTTTCCTCTTAATTTCCCACGTTATGCAAAGATTGTAATTCCCTACAAGGAAATATTAAATCAAATTAAGTCCCGATAATTGCATCAACAAGAGGAATAAAAAGAAATAATTAAAACATAAATATTGGACAAATATGCACTTATCACCTAGATTAAACCTAAACCATCACTTCCACTTCATTTTCAACCCAAAATTATTCACAAACCAATTCGTAATCTAAATTTGATCATTAACCAAAAATTTAAAACATTAACTCATACTATTCATCAATAACTTCCTACCCATATTAAACCTTATTTTCACTTCTAACTAATCCTAACTATTCTTCATCCAACAATCAAGAAAGGTTAATGCTTATACTTACTTGTTGAAGCAATCTTCAAACTTTTCAAGAATCTCTAAACCCTAGCTTTTCTCTTCTTTTTCCTCTCCTTTCTCTCCTTGGTTCACTCTCTTTTTTTTTCTCTCATTCACGTGCTTGCTTCTTCAAATGCAAGACTACAATTTTCCTTTTCCCTCTTTAATGCCTCTTTAAACTTAAGTGATCTTCCAAGAATGCCCCTTATGTATTCTTACTTCTTTAATTTAACTCACATCATACTATACTCTAACTTAATCTTATTTTCTCCATTTAATACTTTTAATTCCATCAATCCATGCTATAAATCCTCCTAACATTGACATGCTAATTAAACTCTAAATAAAGTGATTTATCTAGCAAGACCACATAATTTATTCAAATCATACTTAATAAAATAAATAAAAAAATTTGGGGCCCAACATTTCTCCGCCTCTTAAAAGAATTTTGTCCTCGAAAGTATTATCTGAGTCGTCAAAGAGGTATGGATACTTCTCCTTCATGGCTTCCAAGGGCTCCTACGTGGCCTCTTTTGTAGAATGATTTCTCCATAGGACTTTGACTAACTGAACTGTCTTGTTCCTAAGGACCTTCTCCTTAGTGTCCAAAATCTCCACTCGAGTATCCTCGTAACTCAGATCATCTCTCAACTAAACCTCAGTGATCTGAATGATGTGAGAAGGATCCGATCTATACCTTCTCTGCATGGGAACATGAAAAATATCATGTATCTGGGACAATTATGGGGGCAACACCAACCTATAGCCTAGCGGTCCAATCCTTTCTAGAATTTCATAGGGACCCACATATCTGGGCTCAAGTTGCCTTTCTTATCAAACCTCATGACTCATTTCCAAATAGATGTCTTAAAGAAGACTTTCTCACTGACTTCATATTCCATTTCCTTTCGATATGCATGAGTGTAGCTCTTCATTCTATAGGAGAGTTGCCTTAAGTCATTGCTTAACTAAGTTTACCTTGTCCGTTGTCATCTGAAGTAACTCTGGCCCTATTAGTTTCCTTTCTCCTTCTTCATCCTAACATATCAGGGTTCTACACCTCCTTCCATACAGTGCTTTATAAGGAGCCATATGAATGCTCGAATGGCACCAATTATTGTAAGCAAATTCGACCAATGGCAAATGCTCGTCTCTAGCTCCTTTAAAATTCATCACTCATGTCCTGAGCATTCCCTCAAGGGTTAAAATGGTCCTCTCAGATTGACCATCTATCTGGAGGTGAAAAGCAATGCTAAAATTTAACTTGGTTCCCATTGCCTCTTGTAAGCTTCTCCAGAATCTCGAAGTGAATCGAGAATCCCTGTCAAAAACTATAGAATTTGGAATCCCATGTAATCTTACTATCTCATCAATGTACTTCTTGGCTAACATATGTAGAGAATCAGTCTGCTTGATTGCCAGAAAATGGGTTGACCCATATAGCATCATGATTCTGGGTAAACCCATCAGAAAATCTATGGTTACTCTTTGCCACTTCCACTCAAGAATAGACAATAGCCTTAACTTGCCTGAAGGTGCTTGGTGTTCAGCCTTGACTTGCTGACACACTAGACAGTTACTTGCATATTCTGTTACATCCCTTTTCATGCCTTTCCACCAGAAATACTCTCTCAAATCTCTATACATCCTGGTATTACCTGGGTGCATAGCACAAGACGCATTGTGTACCTCATCTAATATCTCATCCTTCACCTCCTTGACATTTGGGATACAAAGCCTATTTATGACAGTCATGAGTCCATCATCCCTCACTACCACTTCAGACTTCTTTCCATTCTAAATTTCTTCCTATAGCCTATTCAATTCTGTATCTTGTGTCTGTAATTCCCTAACTTCCTCCCTGAGTACTGGCCTTACTCTGAAGTTAGCAATAATGCAATTTGGTTCCTCCTGTCTCAAGCTTATCTTAAATTTAGTCATTTCTTCCAATAAAGGCAGATAAATTGTCTGAACATAGGCTATTGAGGATTTCCTATTCAAAGCATCTGCCACTATATTTGCCTTTCTTGGATGATACTTAATTAACAAATCATAATCCTTAATTAGCTCTTACCATCTTCTCTGTCTCAAATTCAATTCTTTTTTACTCAACATATATTTGAGACTTTTGCAATCCGTAAAAATCCTTGTCTGAACCCCATACAAATAATGTCTCTAGTTCTTCAAGGAAAAAAATTACTGCCTCTAATTCCAAATCATGAGTTGGATAATTCAACTCCTAAAGCTTCAATTCCTGCGAAGCATAAGCTATCACCCTATCTCCTTATATCAACACACAACCTAAACCCTTTCTCGAAACATCGCTGTAAACTGTATACCGCTCATCTCTTGTAGGCAAAGTCAGAATTGGAGCACTTTTCAATCTGTGCTTGAGCTCCTCAAGGCTTTTCTGTCATTTATCACTCTAGATAAACTTCTGAGTCTTCCTCAATAACTGGGTCAGTGGAGCAGCTATCATAGAGAATCCTTCTACAAACCTTCTATAATAACTTGCCAGGCTTAGAAAACTTCTCACCTCTATCACTATCTTAGGTACAAGCCAATTCACCACTGCTTCAACCTTCCTCGGATTAACATGTACCCCATCTTTAGAAATCACATGTTCAAGGAATATCACCTCATGAAGACAGAATTCACATTTGCTGAATTTGGCATAAAGTTCCCTCGCTCTCAATGTCTGTAACATAATCCTGAGATGCTCCTTATGTTCCCCTTCTCTCTTGAAATACACTAGAATGTCATCGATAAACACTATGACAAACTGATCCAGATACTCCTTGAAGACCCTATTCATAAGATCTATGAAAGCAGCTGGAGCATTGGTCAAACCAAATGGCATCACTAGGAACTCATAATGTTCATACCTTGTCCTGAAGGCTGTCTTGCTTACATCAAACTCCTTGATTATGAGTTGATGATAGTTTGACTTGAGATCAATCTTTGAAAAGACCCTAGCTCCCTACAGCTGGTCAAACAAATCATCAATTCGGGGTAGAGGATACTTATTTTTAATAATCAGCTTATTGAGCCTCTGATAATTAATACACATCGGCCATGTTCCATCCTTCTTCTTAACAAACAGAACCGGTGCTCCCTATGATGACGAACTCGGCCTTATGTACCCCTTCTCTAGCAGTTCCACTAACTGTTCCTTAAGCTTATTCAGCTCAGCTGGAGCCATTCTATACGGTGGTATAGAAATGGGTGCGGTTATGGGAATCAAGTTGATGGCAAACTCGATTTCCCTCACCAGTGGTAAACCAGGTAAGTCCTCTTGGAACATATCTGGAAACTCTCTTACAACTGAAAAATCCTCTAACCTTCCTTCATTCACATCAGCATCTACAACATCCACCGAGAAGGCTTCACACCCTTTTTTATCATCTTGTCAGCTAGCAAGGTCGAAATAATTCTTGGTGATGGTGTTTTCCTTTCCCCTCTGAAAATCACCTTCTCACCATTGCCCAGATCAAATTTCACCTCTTTAAGGCCACAATCTAACCTTGCATGATATTTTTCCATAACATCCATTCTAAGTATATCATCTAAGCCTTTTAGGTTTAGAGGTAGTAAGTCCATTACCAGTCTAGCACCATCAATAAAAAACTCACAACTTTAGTATACTTGACTGATTACCACATTCCTCCCTAAAGGTATACTAACAAGCAAATGACTATTCAAAGGCATTGAATTCACACGAGGTAATGTCATGCTTGTATAACAAATGAATGTGTAGAACCAAAATCAATTAACAAATATACTACAGAGTTAAATAACTAAGCCATACCTGTGGCAATCTCAGGTACGGCTGCAGCTTCCTCCCTTGTCACGACAAACACCCTTGCCTGTGCATGACCCCTTGTCCTTCCTAGAGGAATAGCTTTCTTTGCAGCTCCAAAACTGCCCACCTCAGTGACTGGCCTAGTTCCCACTGTTTTTACTCTCCTTGGGGCTTAAAACTGCGGTCCCTCTTGTCTTGATACTTGGGGACGGTCCCTAATCATATGTCCCTTCTCCCCACTTCAGAAACATGCTCCAAGTAACCTGAAGCACTCTTCCTTGTGAAACTTCCCACAATGCTCACATTGGGGGTTTGTGTACCTGCTCCTCTCCACCCTACTATTTCCTCCTGTTGTTGAGGCTTGCACTGACACTGCCCTTGCTTGCTTATTCTTAGCAGAGGCACTACTCCCCACCTCACTCTGTGTATGAAAATTCTTCGTACTCCTCTCAGGCATTGGAGCACTCATTCCCTTCTTGGAAGACTACTCCTGATTCTTTCTCTTCTTATTCGCTTCATAGCTTATGTTCTCCAGTTTTTCAACCTACAGTGTGACACCTACCAACTGCTATTAGTCACAAAAATTGTGGATTAATACTTTCTCCTTGATCCTCAAATGAAGACCTCCCTGAAACTTACGACATTTTTCTTCCTCATTCGCCACAATGTTGGCCGCATATTGAGAAAGCTAGGTAAACTTCAGTTCATACTCACTCACACTCATATCCCTCTGTCTGAGATTGAGAATTTCCTTGGTCTTCTCTCGGATATAGACCCTCGAGAAGTATTTCCTTCTGAAAGCTTCCAAAAAGTCTCTCCATGATAACACCGAAGGCATATCCTGACTGTAGGGCACTGATTCCCACCAATAAAGTGCGTCCCTCTGTAGCAAGCTCATTGCATAATCTAATTTCTCCTTATTCGAGCACTTCATCTAAACCATAACCCTCTTGGTCCTCTTTAACCAGGCTTTAGCCTCTTCCAAATTTGTAGTTTCGTTAAAATCTATCGCTCCATACTTGCGGAGCTTATCATACTGTCTACTCCTTTCCATTGGAGCTTGCATCGACCTTTCTGACCCCTGGCCCATGGAATAAGTGAAAGCCTGAGCAAAGGCTTGAAAGAAACATGGATCCATAGGGTTTGTTTGAGGCTTCGATGGAGGCGGTGGAGGCACCTTATGCTGCACACTAGATGCCTCACAAGTTAGAGCAGAATGTCCCAGCATCTTGTGGGACATAAGATTCATCCGTGCTCCCTTAGCGAGAGTGAGATCGAGTCATAGCTCTTCGAGTTCTCTTTCAAGGCGGCATGTTCACTCCTTTAATTTAAAACCACTGAAAACTAGTTCATGCAAAACAATTTTCAAAGTATGCAAAACAGTTCAAATCATATAAAACAATTTCAAATCACGTGAAACAATTTAAAACAATGCAAGTTGTTCATTTAAAATAATGCATGTTCAATTTCATGTCTTAAACTACCCAATTCATGCCTAAACCTTGTCCTACACCTAGACTTAAACCTAGTTGCTCTGATACCACTACTAGTTGGACCCCGTTTTCGGAGCCCAACATCAGACATGGGATCATGTGGCTTGAGCATGGAGGAGGACTTAGAAGTTGGAAATTTAAAAGAAAACCCTTCGGAAGCAAGTGGGTGTTCGTGGCAAAACAATATTGTTTCGTCGTGGCTAACATGTGGGAGAAATTCCACATGTTCCTTTCGAGGTTAATTACTTCGCGGTGGACGATGTATTTCACTACGGCGAACCCTGGGAATTGCCTTCGCCGTATGGAGAAGCAGAAAACTTTGGGTTAATTACACCGCAGCGAACCCTTGTCTTCATTGCGGAGAAAACCCTTGGAGCAGAACCTATAAACCATGATCAACATACCTCATTTAATGCAAACTTAAACTTTTTCAACTACTCAACCCCAACATTAACTCTACTAAATGCAACCATAAATTTTTCCAACAACCATCATCAATTTAAACCTAAAAACAAAATGAACTTATACATAAACACATTCAATTTCCAAAATTCGAATACTTTGCGAAAACATGAAAAATAATAGACAACTACAATCATATTTTTCATTAATATTAAAAGTAGAGTTTTACAAAGCTTTAATGGGCATTTAAGCCACATTATAATATAATCCAAAATACATAGTTGGCAAAATTTGAATTTCTCAAAATGTGACTAAAGCCTTGTTTTTACAAAAACTAACTTCAAACATAAAAATAAGCCTAATCGAAGTGATGCTGTGACTCTTGACTACTCGATCTCTTGCTCCTCCTCTGAAGATGGGATGGAATGGGAGGGGGTGATCTTAAAGCTCGTGGATAAAAGTTTTATAATCAATAATAAGCAAAAACATTTATGAAAACTCATTTTCATGACCATTGTAATTCTGCATCAAAAATCACAAAACACTTGTTTCTCAAAATTTTCAATTTGTCGAACAATTTGTAAACAATCACAAATCATGCATTCATCAAACTTGTCAAAACATTTAAACACATAGGCATATCAAAATGGTCTGGAAGGTCCATAAACATAATGAACTATCACAGTCCCATATAATGGTCTTGGATAGTCGTGAACAAAATGAACTAACACAATCCCACATAGTGGTTTTGTGTAGTCATAAACATGAGGGAGTCCTTCATGGAGCTCCATGCCACTAACGGGTAGGTGGGAGAAGCCTTTAGTCAAAGTACACTTGATATATAAAATGGACTAAACCAAACCCACATAACATGTATTTCATAACTTGTAAACTTATTGTCCAAAATGACACATTTTCAAAACTTGCTTTCATAATCATAGTATCTTTTCAAGAATCATTTTTTACATTCTTTTCATAAATCATCACACAGTAATCATATACCAAACACATAACACCTACTTAAGGCATTCAAAGAGCAATATTTGCACATTCATAAAATAGTTGAAATCATTTATTTTCCATCAGTTGAAACAAAACATTAATGGCCTATTACTTAATTATAAAAATGAAACCCACCTTGAATTCCTTGCCTATAAACTTGTTTAGGGATATCTTTCCTCTTGCTACTCTTGCCTCTCTTGCCTCACTTGAATTCGTTAAACAATAACCAAAATTTCATTCAATTTGGTTTAGAAATTGGAAAGCCATACCTCAACAATTTGGACTATTTCTTATGCTGAAACAAAAATCTATGCTCCACTTCCATCTCAAAATTTGAAATTCTTAGAGACTGAATTTACTCGTTTTTTTCATAAAATTTGAGCCTTATATCTCTAGTTTACGCCAAATTAAAAATCAGTCCATTTGGATAACTACATAAAAAGTTATACTCAAAATACCAAAGCATATTTGTGTAGGAAAAATGGAGTTCGCTGCGGTGAAGTTAGGAGTTCGCCACAACAAACATGTCTAGAAGCATGTTCCGAGAACATGTTTTGTCTTTTTTCCAGTTTTTAACTTCCCACCTTTTACATATAACCCATATTAAACCTAAACCATCACTTACGCTTCATTTCAACCCAATATCATTCACAAACCCATTCTTGATCTATCATTGATCATTAACCCATAAATGTAAAACATTAACTCATACCATTTATCAACAACTTCCTACCCACATTCAACCTTTTTTTTCCCTTTCAACTATCACTAAATATGCTTCATCCAACAATCAAGAAGGGTTAATGCTTATACTTACTTGTTTTAGCTTCAAATTCTTCAAACTCTTCAAGATATCGTAAAAACCCTAGCTTTCTCTTCTCTTCCTCTCTTCCACGATTTATTCTTCAATTTAAAACAAGACAACTTCTTCTTCTTCTTTTTATACCCTTAATGATTGAAAGATGACCCTTTTTCCTTTCCATTTATGCCTTATAATCCTCATCCTTAAGTGACTTGCATTTTTCCCTTTAGTTTATACACTCTTAACACTTTAATTTAACCAACCTAAGCAATAAAACCCTACTAATATTGACATGTTAATTACTCCAAAATATTTAATCTATCAAGACCTCCAAAAATTATTCAAATCATGCTTAATAAAATAAATAAAACAGTTTGAGGCCCAACACTTTGTGATCTTTCACCTCTCTTTGTTTACTTCATTGATCACCTACTTCATGTCGATGTCTTATGACTTCCCGATATTATTGAAAATGTAATATCCTAAATACGAAATTCAAACTTCCAAAAACAACCAAAAGCATTGAAATTCCGTGGGTTGCCTCCCATGCAACACTTCTTTTAACGTCGGTAGCTCGACGCTTTTCTTTTGCTCATGGTGGTTCAACTGAGTGATGCAATGGCAGTGCAGTCATTAATCTAACAATTTGAACATGATCTACCATGCCTTTGACTCCACCTTCCTTATGACTCTCCTTCTTTCACCTTCTTCTAAACGATCGCTTCTTTCTGAAGGCACTCCCAAGATCCTCAATATCTTCCTATTGCCCTCGAAGTTCGAGTTCCTTGACATTAGTGAGAGGTAAAGGAGGATTATTGTATTTCTTTGACACTTTGAAAGTTATTTGTTGCTTTCTTACCCTCAGTGTTAGTTCACCCCATCAACATCAATGATTGAGTGAGTAGTGGCCACGAATGATCTTCCAAGGATCATAAGGGTTTTCACATCTTCTCCAATATCCAATATATTGAAGTCTATAGGAAAAGTAAAATTATCAACTTGTACTTACATATCCTTAATAATCTCCTTCGATTGATAGACTGTTTTGTTTGTCGTTTTTACTAACATCTTTGTGGGTACTAACTTGCCTAACCCTAACTCTTGAATAAAGGTGCAAGGCATCATATTGATGCTCACTCCCAAATCCATGAATGCCCTGTCTATATTGGCTCCATTTATACTGCAAGGAATGTAAAAAACCCTGGATACTCTTTCTTCTGTGCTATGTTGGCGTTTTCTTCTGCTTCGTACTCCTTAACCTTCTTCTTCATTGATTCCATTAATGTGAGCCTCCTTTGTTGATGTTTCGTTATGTTCTCAACCTTGTTTAAGTTAATCTCTTTAGAATTCCTTGTTACCCTACTTGACAGTGATTTCCACCGTGCTAGAATAAGGTACGGTAATTTTGGTCGAGATTCCTTGATTGGCTCAATTTCAAGCTCACTTAGAAGGAGTTCCACAATTACTTGTCCTTTTGCTTTATCTTCATTCTCCTTTGTATGGTCAAGTTCCTTTTGCTGCATCTGAGTGATGGCCATAATACTTTCCTTTGGGTTATGCTCGGTATTGCTTAGAAGGGTTCCTACATTCTGAGTAGATATTGCTTCAGCTAGTTGACCTACTTGGACCTCCAAATTACGTACTGAAAAGGCATGGTTCTTGGTAACTTGCTCGAATTTGCTTTCAAGCCTCCTATGTGTATCCTCCATGCCTCCAATCTTATATAAAATCTTATCTAACTTAGATTCCATTGAGTTTGGTTTATCTTTTTGGAACCTCGATTGTCTTTGAGGTCTAAACTGTCCTCCATAACTGTTCATTCAAGAGAAGTTAGGGTGATTCTTCCACCCAATGTTGTAGGCGTTGAAGTCGAGATTGTTTCCCCCTCCTTGTCCATACTGGTCTCCCATACAATTTACTTACTTTGGATCATCCTCCTTCATTAAGAAATAGTTCATTGTATCATGGTCTAATTGTCCACAGAGTTCACATTTAATTTGTATGACCTTCATCAGAGCTGAGGACGAAGCCTTCATATTGTTGAGTTGTCGATTCAAGTTATCAATCCTTGCTTGCATTTCTGTCACTTGATCAACATCTATAATTCCTTTTTGTTCACAGAATGTAGTAGTCTGTCTACTTAGCTCATTTGTCTATAAACAATTGTTACTCACCATCTCTTTTATTAATTCTTTCGGTTCATCCACTAGCTTCCTCATCAATGATCTTCCTGAAGCTGCATCAATCGTACCTCTTGTGTGTGGGGTAACTCCATTATAGAACGTTTACAATAATTTTTTTTAGGTAAGTTATGATGTGGGACTTTTGTTGTAAATCCTTGTATCATTTCCACGCTTCATAGATTGATTCCCTATCAACTTGTCGGAAGTTGGTGACTTTCTTCATGAATTTTCTAAGAAGACAGGGATTAACTGATCCTAAGTGGTAACATTGGTTGGGTTAAGGGAGTGGTATCAAGCCTTTACTCTATTTGTAAGAGTAAAAGGAAAGAGTCGAATTATAATTGCATCTTCTGACATTTAATGGTACCTAAAGGTATCACAGATTTCTAAGAAATTCAATATGTGTGTGTTGGGGTCTTCGTTTGCTAGTCTATAAAATTGCACATTCTATTGAAGCATGTTTAGGAGAGTTGGTTTGATCTCAAATGATGTGGCTTGTAAGGGTGGTCTAGCTACTCCTTGGCTAGCTGCATTGAACCCTGGTCTCACAAAGTCTATACGAGTCCTCTGTTGACTTCCTTGGTTCACTCCATGGTCTAAATTTTGATGAAATTCCCTGGCCATCGATGTCTTTGCAATTTTTTGTTCTTCGTTACGTCCAACTTTCTTAATGGTTCGTTCCAGTCTAGTGATATCTAAACCTAATTTTTAAGCTGTGTGATTCGAACATCTTGTAACTTATGTGTTCATGCAAGAGCATGACTTTAGAAATAGAAAAGGAAAAACAAAAATAAAAATAAAAGTAAAAACTAACTAAATGCCTTAAACTATAAAATTAAACTATCGCCTCTTTGACAACGGTGTAAAAAACTTGATCACGATTTTTCGATATGAGTAAGTTTTAATATTTATCCTCGATATTTTGTAAGTGTACAAGTCATTCACGTAGTACCTAAGGTGTCAATCCCACAAGGAGGGTTAATCTAATCCTAGAATCTAAGATTAGAAACTATTAAATAGAAATTTAATAGACAATGAATTTAAACACGATAACTAAATAAATCAAACAACCAAATCAAATAACAAAATAATAATTGGCAATTAACACTTAACGAAAACAATAAATGAACAATGATTAACAATTTCATATTAAAATGAATAACAAAGAATGGAAATTGATTGATTTGTTGAAAGATGATAGCACACCCTAAAATTCATCCGAGTGAGTTAACCAAAAGAGAGAAAGGGAAAATTAACTATCTTTAATGCTAACCTATCTGATTATAATTTACCGATTTAATAGTTTTATATAATCCTAGGGTCAATTGCTCTCTCTCGGGTTATAATTGAACCTTAAAGCATAAACCCTAATCAGATTATGGAAGTTGTAACATCTCAATTAACAACTTAACCAAAACCTAATCAATTCTTAAGTTACTCTAATAAACAATTGGAAACCTATGTGTGATCTCTCTATGCAAAATTTACCAACCTAATTTAATTCTGAATTTATTAAATTAACTAACTCTCGTTAGTCCAATTTAATCATTTTTTCTCGATTCACCCACTCAGTGTATTATTGAGATATGAAGTGCAAAATTAAACCACAGTTAATTCAATAAATATATAAAACAATTAGATTTTATTAAATCAAAAATAATATTCCAAAGGTGAGTATAGAACATCAATCAACAATTTATTTATATCATCAAACTATATATCCCAATTCTACAATCAAATAAAACTTTAAATACATAGGAAATAAAACTCAAATGGATGATGGGAGGTCGCGACTTCGGAAATCATCTTATTTTAGGAAGCACGTCTAGTTTGCGTTATCTTCCTCTTCTCTCTTCTTTCTTCTCTTTCTCGATCTCTCAAAGTTCTCTCCTTTAGGGTTTCATTGTGGTGACTGATCAAAAGCTCTCCTCATTCTTTTTCTCTTTCTTTTTTATATTTGATGTGTTTGTGGCAGCCCTAGGGTTTTTTTGGGATCGAAAAGGTCCAAAAAAACTATCAAATTTTGACTTTTCTATATGTCTGCACGTCTGCTTGACGCAGGCCACGATCGTGGTCCACATGTAAGCTCTCTGTCAACATCGTGGCAGGAAGGCCACGATATGCTTCTGTCATGATCGTGGCAATTTGGTAACGATCGTAGGATAACTTATCTCGCTTCTATCATGATTATGGTTGATGGGCCATAATCGGAGCTTGTTGTTTCAGTCCAAGTCTTTTCGAAACTTCTCTATTCTTCATTATTGACCCTAAAATACTAACAAACACATCAAGGTACCTCAAAAATATAATAATTAAGTTTAAATGCTTATGCTAACCCATAAAAAACACTTAAACACAAATAATTCACATACTATCACAATTATACCAAAAACACATACTAAACAATCGAATGAAAAGATAGAACATATCAAACTATACCCTAAAACATGATCTATTTCACACTTATCACTAGGTCTAATAAACAACAAGGAAGATTTTTATTAAAAAAAGCTAGACAGAGCCCTAGTTAACCTAACTTGGCTAAGTCTATTCCCTCACTCCTTTTCTCATTATGTTAAAAATGTGTTTTCTGATCACTCCTGCATTCTTATACATAACTTTATATATTAAAAAATGCTTGGAGCTAAAATTGTATTCTTTAATGTACTTACACAAATGGATGGTTTCATTTAATTAATGTAAAATTGTTGGAATCTGACAGTGCAGGGTTATAAATCCTATCAGCTCATGTAAAAGCTTAAATATGTGAAGGCACCTCTTAAGACCTTTGTCAATGATAATGCTAAAAGCCTCATTGATACTAAACATAGGCTAACAGAAACTTAGGAAGCCTGCAACAATTCTCCTTACAACACTATCTTGAGGTTAGTTGAAATCTAAAGGCTAAAGGACCATAAAAAATGCTTAACAGTGTATAATTCTATCTTAAGGTAGAAAGCAAGAATTAGTTACCTAAAGGAAGGAAATTCTAATTCAAAATACTTTTTTTCCTCTCTACTCTTCAAAAGGAATAAAAGTAAAATTTTAAAATTGCAAGGTAGTAGAGGAAACATTCTATTAGACCAGGCAGGCTTGCAAAAGCTGGCTACAAACTTCTTCATTAACTTAATGAGTTTTGATGAAACAACTTAGTCCAGCTTCAATGTGAAAAGATTCTTTGATTACTCTCTAATTAAAAATATGAAAGACTACATGGTGATCCCTTTAACAGCTCAGGAAGTCAAAGATGTCCTATTTAGCTTACACCCTTCAAAATCACCTAGACTTGACGATTTCTCAGCTTGGTTTTCCTAAAAAAACTTGGGATATTATAAGCAACCTCTTTATAGAAGCTATAATCAATTTTTTTCATCTTCTAATATGCTTAAATAAATTAACCATAATTTCATTTGTCTCATTCCATAAAAAGCAAAACCCTTCCTTCTTATCTGATTTTAGATCAATCTCTTGTTGTAATATTGTTTACAAAGTCATTGCGAAGCTTTTTGCTAATAAGTTGAAGGTTACTTGAAATGAAGTCATAAATCTTGCTCAGGTTGCTTTTATTTCCATAAGAACTATAGGAGACAATACCCTTCATTTATAGGAACTGCTAAAGGTTTAAAAGTTGCTTGATGAAAATAGATTTCTACAAAGCATTTGATAAATTTAGTTAAAGCTTCATCCAAGCTTACCTTGAAGCATTTAATATTCCAAAAACAATTATTAAGTGGATTACAGTATGCATACAAACCTCTTCTCTTAGTATGCTTGTCAATGGTATTCCTACATACCCATTCAAAAATGCTAGGGGACTTAGACAAGGGTCTTGTCTTTTCACACTATTAATGGAAGGTCTATCTAGACTACTTCATAAAATTTCAACCTGCAATGGAAGATTTCAATTCCATTATAAATTTAGGGAACTCATACTAACTCACTTGATTTATGTTGATGATCTCATACTTTTGAGTGGTGCAGACATTCAATCCACTAATATTTTGCTAAATATATTAAAGCTTTTCTTATAATGGCTATGATTAAAAGTCAGATATTGAAAAGAGAAACCTATCAATTTCATCAAATACAAGGAATCAAGCTAAGATATACAGCAGTGCACGTCTAACTTTGCTTTCCCCTTCCTTCAAATACCTTGAAGTACCAATCAACTTAACTAAGCCTAAATTTTTATATTGCATTATACTCATTCCACTTATACAAAAGGTTCTGAGTAAGAGAATATAGAAACTATACACGGATAAGAAAGGCCTTTGGATCAAATGGATACATAAATTTCACCTTAAAAACCAAAACTTTTGACAGATAACAAACTTGATGTGTGCTTAATTGTTTATACATTTACTCCACAACACTTAATGGTTAAAGCTATGAAATGAATAAGATACTCATTTTGGTTCATATTTGGTTTTAAGTACAATTTGGAAGTATAAGAGCTAAAATTAGTTAAAGGCACAATTTTTGAGGTATGAATCAGTTTTGGAACAAGAAGGGAAGCAGAAAAAATTCTTTTTTTAGACCTATGGAGGGTTAATCATCCTTTTTCCAATTCGTCAGGGAAATTGAAGTAGAAGAACACATTTGGACTTCTTTTCGTTGTGTATGTACAAACTCATTTCCAGAATATGGAATACAAAACGTAATAGTTGTTTTTTCTATTTATTTGTAGTAAACTAATGGTGATAAATCATTAGGAATAGCATAACATAGGTTATATGACTTGAGTTTGTGTGTTTGTTGTCTAGATTAATCTATTTTCTTAGTTTATAATGCGGCTATCTTTTTAAATGTAAAGAGCTTATTCTAGGTTATTCGATAGCTAGGTATAGTCAAAAGAGTTTATTTTGATTAAACAAGATCTAAGAGAAAGCTGGGGTTAACATAGCTTATTGTTAACCTACAACAAAATAATGAAGTATGTTTATTTATGTGTAAATTGAGATTGAACTGAGAATCGAATTCTAATCATATTCATCAATTTTATCACTTTCTCACTATTTTATTTAAATTGTTTTCAATAGTTCAAATTTTACTTTATTTTGTCTTTTGATTCCAACTAAACCCCCCACATCCTAATCACTGATTCTTTTCATTACAAAAGCTACACGAACACTCTCTTGTTGGACCAATGGTGGTTGACAAATTAAATCCCACTTATGTTTTGATAATAATAAAATCTATAGAATTGGTTAAG
>JANIPM010000231.1:36396652-36410731 GCA_027478405.1 Erythroxylum cassinoides
ACCCCATATAAATGGACAGCATCCACTCCAATGGACAGAGTAGGGACAGGATAACTTGGACAGGGAATTTGATCCCAACTTTTACTTATTTGATCCAGTTTTGTGCAGTACAAGCTGACAGCAACATTGGAAAGTCAAATCTGTACTTCATAGCATTTTAATCTATTTTCTCTGTACAACACCGATCCCCTTAATATACAGCTAATTATACATAGCAAATATAAATCCTCGGGGAAAAAGCTTCAACAATATCCACTAACCATGACTTTTTTGCCAGCTCTTAAATCTCCGTGGTCAACCTTTCTGTTGATTTCTTCAGTGCTCCTGGAATGCTCTACAATCAACGGCCACGGAGACGATGAAGATGGCGGTCACGAAGGCGGCGTCGCCGTAGACTTGCACTCCAGAAACTTGATTCTGGTGAAAGTTTGGTGCTTGATCATACTTCTGGTCACCACCTTCGCCGGTGGTGTCTCCCCATATTTTTTCAAATGGAACGAGACTTTTCTCCTCTTGGGAACACAATTTGCAGGTGGGGTTTTTCTGGGCACCTCCCTAATGCATTTTTTGAGCGATTCAGCTGATACTTTTGGCAGTCTGACGTCAAAGACGTATCCTTTCGCTTTCATGTTGGCATCTTCTGGGTACCTTTTGACTATGCTCGGTGATTGCATAGTTGTGTTTGTTACAAGGGGAAGACAAAAAGAAAGCAGAGTGGAAATTGAACAAGGAAGGTCTGCTGAAAAAGAATTGGAAGTGGAACTTAACCGTTTGTTCTTGAGCACCACTTCTCTTGGTGACACAGTAATGCTAATAGTTGCTCTGTGTTTTCACTCGGTTTTTGAGGGTATTGCTGTCGGAGTTGCAGGTATTTATGTGCTTTCAAGTCAGCATGTTGAAAAAATTCTACCCGTAACATTATCATTTAATATAAAAAGATGAGATCTTACATTGGTCTTGTATTAAATTCACGGCTCCAAAAAACAAGGAGTTCAGCTTTCAATCCATTGTCTTTAAAGGTTTGGGATAAAATTACTCGTTTTCTTTTGGTTAATTAAGACTCAGGCGCCGGAGACAATGGAAAACAAACCATATGAGTTGATATTTTTTCGCTGAGGTACTCATTTTTAGGTGACAAATAAACTACTTCTAATTAAATATTCCAAGTGTCACAAATCCATAGAGAAATAGGTTTCGGATTCCTTTTTAAGAAACTGATATTTTCGATACTTTCAGCGACTGAGGCAGATGCATGGAGAAACCTGTGGACAATTTCCTTGCACAAAATTTTCGCAGCTATTGCAATGGGAATTGCACTACTAAGAATGCTTCCAAAGAGGCCATTTCTATTGACTGTGGCTTATTCTTTTGCATTTGCCATTTCCAGTCCAATTGGAGTAGGAATTGGCATTGCCATTGATGCAACCACACAAGGCAAAGTCGCTGATTGGATCTACGGTATCTCAATGGGAATTGCATGTGGGGTTTTCATCTATGTTGCTATAAACCATCTTATGGCTAAAGGATTCAAACCACAAGCTAAATTATTCTTCGACACACCATTCTTCAAGTTTGTTGCTGTTCTGCTTGGGGTCGGGGTTATTGCTGTTGTCATGATTTGGGATTGATGGCAGGTTCCTCTGTTGTACGTGTACCTTTGTCTCAAGGTTTTCAAAAGAACAGCTTCTGATGTACCTAGAAAAAAAAGCTATAAATCTTTATGCTTGTAGTTGAAACCTATCGCTTACCTAGTCGACTGAGACAATTGCAAAATATAATTATTTTAAATAACAATCATGACTTGAAATAAGTTGACTCAAAAAAATTCACTTGGTTCATCTTTTGTTTGTTTGTTTTTTTTTTGGGGTGTTGTCGTAATATTCGCCCTAGCTTATGAGCACCTTCACCAGTCTAACACTTCAGACATATTAAAGAAAAAAACCAAGGGGGTCTTACGCCGAGTCTAAAGAACAAAGTATAGTTACTTCCCCTCACCCCCCAACAGGATTTGAAATTTTTTTAAAAGTTAATAGGAGGAAGTAATGTTCAAAATATTGAAATATCCAATCTAAATAAAAATAGTTAATCAAGTGATTAAATTCAATTTAATCAATTTTGATTTAACATAATAGTCAATCAGCCGAGTTTTAAGTATTATTAATTCATTCGATATTTAAAAAAGAGCTTTAATGCCTATTTTTCAATAGATTATATGAAGAATTCTTTATTCAAAGTATCATCTAATGAAAAAAATAGTGGAATTGGTTACCTAAGTTCAACCAACAAAATTAGGAAGACCAAAACAATGTTTGTTGTGCCAAAAAAAGTTTCTAAAATGACCATCTCTCTCTAACAAACCCTCCTTTACCGACAACCATACCTCATCTTCATTAACTTTGCCCTCTTCCACCCAACATCCAACCATTAAATCACCCATTATAAAAACAACGGAACCCATCCAAACCAAAATAGAACGCCCATTAACCACACCCGAAAAACCCAAACTCAACCCAGCTGATTTCCCACTGCTAGGGGATGATCTAGGGAGAATGGCTCAAGAATAGAACAAAGCCAAGGAGACTTGGAGTTCTATTGTGGCTGAGACGAGAAATCTGAGCAAACTACAATTTGTCATTGCTAACGCATATAACCCAATATAAGCACCTTCGGAGGTCCTTAAGCAAGGTGCATTGAAGTGGAACACCTCTTTAGTGCGGTTTTTTCTTGAGAGGAGGCTAGCATTCTACATAGTTCAAAGGTGAGGACAAAAAGCCTGGAGAAATCAAGGTCTCGTAAGTACAATGGTGAATAAAGAGGAGTTGTTTTTATTTAAATTTAATATTGAGTAAAATACTAAAAAAACAATGAGCGCAAGACCTTGGCATGTATAAGGTTGTCCCATATTGCGTAACAAATGGATTCGGGGGGTAACTCTTGATAGAAGTTAACTAGTAACAATACCTATGTGGGTGAATTTTCACAAAATACCATTGGAGTATTGTTCGGCTGTAAGGATCAGTCATATTGCCAGTAAGTTAGGGAAGCGATTAGAAATGGATGAGAACACTACGATGATGAAGAGAAGAGGTCATGCCAAAGTTTGTATAGATATGAATGTGTCCAGGAAGCTGCTTGACTCCCTAAAACTAATAAAATTAGGTGAAGGGGGATTCTTAGAGGAAGATGTTATCCGAGTCTCATAAATGTGGAAACCCAAAAATATAGAAGAAAAGAAGGAATGGAGAAGGAAGTTCGTTCTTAATAACAAGTAAAAACAAGTAGAAGATGTGCCATTTGAGATGAACAAATCTGGGAGGAAGGAAGAACAAGTGGTAAACCAAAATGGAAATAATAATATGGAGGCTAGCAATTCCAAAAATGGAAAGTTCAATAGATAATGAGAAAATTGAGAGTGATGATGGGAATAATGGCATGGAGACAGTAGGATCTTAAAAAAAAGGAAATTTCAGCAGATAGTGAGGAAATTCAACGTGAGGTGATAGTTGTAACTTATATGATGTTTTAATAGGCATAGTATGCTTTTAGTTGTTAATTAGATGATTTGTGCATGTTTAGGTTTAGAATTGTGTTAGTGTGATTATGTGCTTGTCTTTTTTAGTGTTATATGGGTTAAAGCATGATATCGAGCTTTATTTTTATGTGTTTGAGGTTTTTTGATGAGATTGTTAGTGTTTGAGATCAAGTAAAGAAGGTCGAAGAAGATTTGGAGAAAATTTGAAGGAGGAACAAGTGTCACGATCGTGGCTCGGAAGGCTACGATTGTGATAGAAGCAAGTAAGGAAGGCCACGATTATGACAGAAGCAGGTATGAAAGGCCACAATCGTGGCCTCGTTGGCCACAACAGTGACAGAAGTAATTTTTAAGCGCCACGATCATGGCCAAACGCAACGATATATGCAAGGACTGCTTACAACTCAAATTTTTAGGGTTATTTCGAAAATTTGGGCCCTAATAAAACCTAGTTTTTCCTTAAATAGAAAAGGAATATAAAAGAAAAAGAAAGAAACCCTAAAGAGAGCCTCCATTTGTTACTTTGAGAAAAAAAAGCTAAGGAAGAGGAAGAAGGAAGAGAGAGAAGGTAGAGCTTTAGCTACTGCTTCAACCTCCGATCCCTCAAGTTATCTTTTCTTCTTTTCATCTTTTATTTAGCTCATTTTACGTATGAGATGGAATTGATGATGATGAACCTTGGTTAAGGATGTTCCGACTTCTTTTAGGGATTTATACTTGATTTAATGTTAGTGCTATTGCTTTTGTCGTTAATAATGTTGGGTGTTGTGATTATTTGTTGTAATTGCATGCTTCGATAATAAATCAAGAGAGTGAACCGAATGCAAAATGATTAGGTTGGTTAATGAGAGTTAAACAATCTAATAGACCATGCAAATAATCAAATCGATAATTATACGGAGAAAGATCTAGGGTGAGGACCTATTTGTTTATTAGAATGCTTAAGAACTAATTACATTGTGTGCTATTTTGTTAGTCAAGAGATTACGTGCTTGGTAACTCAATTTAATTAGAGCTTATAATTTAGGAATTAGTAATTACAATCGAAAGAGATAATCCACCCTTTAAAAGTCTAGGACTGACATCATATTAAAATAAAAGTTACTAAGTTAGCATTGATGATAGGATAAACCCCTTTCTTATAATTTGTTAAACTTCCTTGTTTGAATTTCAAATACCAATTGGTGGTGCTCAAATTTGATTTCTTACATTATTTTAGCATTCTTATTTCAATCACTCCATATTTGATTGTTTACTTTTATGTTTAGTTTTTTTCATTTTAATTACATTTTAGCCCTTAGAAAAATTAGGATTCAATTAGTTCACTAATTTCTCATCAGATCGACACATCATATACTATGCTACAACCCATATGCTTTTAAGATTAAAACTTGTTCAATAAGTTTTTAGTTTCATTGTTGGGGAATTAGTTTAGGAATTTTTTAATTCAATTGTTTTAAGGAATTATTACCCTTTTTGTGATTGTGGTATCCAATCACACGAAATTAAAAAAAGAAAGAGAAGGAAGTTTGGGTGTAAAATAGAAGACACGTCAGTTTGGACATTGCAAGGCAATTATAAGGAATCCAAAAAGTTAAATGCCAAGAAGAGATAGAAAGAACAATGATGGAGGAAATATGAGTAAAGGACCCTTGAAAACTTCAATGAGGCATAATTTGGTCAGGGAAGTAATCATCCTTATTGGAACACTTACAATCCGGGGTGTCTGAACCACCCAGGTTATTTTTCGTCTAAAAATGTAAGAATTCAAATAGGAATTTAAAGTCTGCCAATATTTCAATAAGATGAGCCGAGTTGATGGGATTGTAAATTTGACAAGATTATAGACAAGCTCATAAACATGGAAAAGGCCCAGAAGAGACTAGAAGGGAAGTTTGAGCAAGTAATGGAAGATCATGCCTCTTCTATTCAAAACTTAGAGACTCAAATGAGCCAGCTTTATAGGGAATTATGTAAAACAAGTGTGGAAAACCTTCTAAGAAATATAGAAGAAAATTCAAGAGCAATGTAAGGATATCACACTTAGGAGTGGGAAAGAGCTAGAAGAACTAGCAGAAAGACAAGTTGAGACCCACATTGTAGAAGACCAAGCGAAGAAGACAAAAGATGAAAATAACAATGAGGACCCTCCATACAATCCTCCTCCACCTTACGCACCAATGTTACCATTCCTATAAAGACTTTAGAATTGCAAAGCTTATGGAAAAGCTTAAAAAATGACAAATTTACTTATCTTTTGTGGAAGTGTTTAAATGCAAGCCTAAGTATGCCAAGTTCCTTACAAACATATTATCCACCAAGAAAACTTGGGATGATAAGCAAACTGTAGCCATGACGGAAACATCCAGCTCCTTAATTACCATCTATATGCCCTCACAATTGACAGATCTAAAGAGCTTTACAATACCCTATATAGTTGGTAATTTAAAGATTTCAAAATGTTTATGCAACTTAGGTATAAGTATAAATCTTATGCCTTTGTCGATTTTTAAGAAATTGGGGCTAAGAGATATGAAACCAGCATATATGTTTATTCAAATGGTAGATCAATTGATAAAGAAACCATTTCACGCAGTAGAGGATGTATTTGTAAAAGTGGACAAGTTTATCATTCCTATAGATTTTTTCATGCTAGAATTTGAAGAGAATCAAAACTGTACGCTAATTCTTGGTATACCTTTTTTTATCACCGAAAAAGCTTTGGTAGATGTCTATGAAGACAACCTCATCCTTTGGATTAGAGATGAACAAGTGAAATGCAACATGAAACGTTATTAAAGAATCCGAATGAGGGCAACTCCTTCATGAGAATTGTTGAGGTTGAATCTTTAAATAAGTGAAAGGAAGAAAAACATATGCAGCAAAGATTGAGTATGAAGAATATAAAAAGGTCTCTGTTCAAGAAGATAAAGGAGAAGAGAACGAAGAACAAATGATACAGGACATAGAGGATGAAGAAGATACAAAAGTCTCTATTCATAAAATGGACAAAGAAGAGGAGACAGGGGTGATTAAGGAAGAACAAGAACAGCTCACCCTCTTATAGGACAAACTGATGGATTCAATACAAGATTTAGGGAGTTTTATTATTCATGATTTTATTGATAGTTTGTTAGTAAAAAGGACATTATTGAACTTAATTGGTTTCCTTAATTTTATCAATATTGTCCTTATGATTATCTTCCAATTTGAAGCATATTTACAAGCTACGAAGCTAAAGTTAAGCAACACAGGCGAAACTAAGCCACTTGTAATTGATCCGAGTTGAGTTTCAAAGGAAGTAAGGTTAAGCTAATGACCATAAATTAGCAAGTTTGGTAGTTAGATTTTTCACATTCCAAAAATAAGTTTCTTACGATTTAGAATGCTTTGGATTGCTAATTGTTTTATTCTTTTTGAAGCAATTATAAGATAGGTCACTAATATCGAGCATCAAGCGAATTTGATTTTAGACAACAACATTGTCACTACCTCAATCTTCACAATGGGTTTAATGCTCTAACCTTTATCTCTTTATTTGTTTGTTTGTTTCCCTTGTTATTTTGTTTTGCTTCCTCACTTTTACATGTTGTTTGTTTTTCTCACATTGAGGACAATGTGTTATCCAAGTTTGGGGAGGGTTGTAAGCATTGTATCTTTTTATTTTGAGTGTGAATTTTGCATGCTATATATATTAAGTCTCGTTTAGGATTTCATGATGTGACTCATGTGAATGTGTCAACATTTAGGACTTAACAAAATTGATTTAGCTTTGAATATAGTCTTTTAGGTTGCTAAGATTATTAGCTTGTAAAATTAGTATCCTAAGTTGCTTTGGTTAAATATGCATGTTAATTAGGATATGATGTTAGTTCGTTCACCCTAAGAATTTGACACATTCATTTATAATTTTAGGTCAATCGAATAAATAGCATCATTAGTATCTTTTCATGAGAATGATTAGCTAAAGAAAAGAGGTAGGCAAGAAAATATTTTTTAAAAGTGTGTTTTTTAATAAATAACTATTTCACCGACCCTTTTTGAAACAGGGTTATGAATAGAGCTAGTAGCCAGTTGAGAATGTGATATAGCTGAGTAATTGGAGACATTCATCACAAATGTTTTCCTTCATGTCAAAAGGCTATAATGATATTCTAACTAAGCCACTTAATAAAAACATGACCTAGTTGAGTAATCGGGAGACATTCATCACAAATGTTTGCCTTCGTGTCAGAAGGCTAGGTTTATGTTAATGAAAATTAACTAAAATAGTGTGTTTTTTAATAAATCTTACTCTTTATGAATAGCATGACTTCCTATGAAAAGCTACTTAAGGATAATTAAAATTTTGATTGACTAACTAATTATCAATGTGTGTGTGTGAGTGATAAGAGTGAATGAATTTGACATTAAGTCTTAATTAGTATGTATATTTAGTCCAAAGCACTTAAACACAAATTTCCTAAGTTAATAAGTTAGACAACTTGAAGGATTGTGTTTTTAGTCAAATTTGTTTCATAATGTTCAATACCATTGTACCATTATTGCATATGTGTGTGTTGTTGTTTGGTGTGTTTGTATTTTGTTTGCTTTGGTTTTGTTTGAGGATAAGCAAAAATTCAAGTGTGGGGAATTGATAGTTGTAGATTGCATGATGTTTTAACTGAAATTTTATTATCATGATCATGACAGAAGCAAGGAGGGAAAGCCATGATGGCGGCAGAAGCAAGTAAGGCAGGCCACGATTATGACAGAAGTAGGTATGACAGGACATGATCATGATAGAAACAATTTTTAAATGTCACAATCATAGCACTATATGCCACAATCGTGGCAAGTGCAATGATAGACCTGAGGACTACTTCCAAACTCAACTTTTTAAGGTATATTTTGGACATTTAGGCTATATTAAAATCTATTTATTTACCCTAAATAGAAAAAGGCTATAAAAGAAAAAGAAAGAAACCCTAAAGAGAGCCTCAATTTGCCACTTTGGGAAAATAGATAGGGAAAAGGAAGAAGGAAGAGAGAGAAGAAAAGAGAGAAGGTGGAGCTATAATTACGGCTTCAACCTCCAATCCTCCAAGTTATCTTTTCTTCTTTTCATCTTTTATTTCGTTCATTTTATGTATGAGATGGAATTGATGATGATGAACCTTGGTTTAAGGATGTTCTAACTTCTTTTAGGGATTTATACTTAATTTAATGTTAATCTTGTTGCTTTTGTTGTTAATAATGCTGGGTGTTGTGATTATTTGTTGTAATTGCATGCTTCGGTAATAAATCGAGAGAGTGAACCGAATGCAAAATAATTAGGATGGATAATGAGAATTAAACAATCTAATAGACCATGTAAATAATCAAATCGATAATTATAAGGAGAGGGATCTTGTGTGAGGACTTGATTGTTTATTAGAATGCTTAAGAACTAATTAGGTTATGGGTTGTTTTATCAATCGAGAGATTAAATGCTCAGTAACTTTATTTAATTAGTGTTTATGATTTAGGGCTTAGCAATTAGAACTCGAAAAAGACTAACCCACCCTTCGAAAGTCTAGGATTGACACTGCATTATCACAAAAGTCACTAAGTTAGCATTGACGATAGGATAAATCCCCTTTCTTATAATTTGTTAATCTTCCTTGTTTGAATTTCAATTGTTAATTTGAGGTGCTCAAAATTGATTTCTTACATTAATTTAGAATTCTCATTTCAATCACTCCATATTCGATTGTTTACTTTTTTGTTTAGTTTTTATTTTCATTTTAATTACATTTTTTGCCCTTAGAAAAATTAGGATTCGATTAGTTCACTAATTTCTCGTGGGATTGACACATTATATACTACACTACGATCCATACGCTTGCAGAATTTTGAGAGTTTATAAGATTAAAACTTGCTCAACAAGTTTTTGGTGTCATTGTTAGGGAATTAGTTTAGGAATTTTTGAATTCATTTATTTTAAGAAATTATTACCCTTCTTATGATTATGGTACCTAATCACACGAATTTAAAAAAAAAAGAAAGTTTAGGCTCAAAATACAAGACACATCAATTTAGACATCGTAAGGCAACTATGAGGAATCCAAAAAGTTAAGTGCCAAAAAGAGATAGAAAGAACGATGATGGAGGAAATATATCATAAGGAGTAAAGGACCCTTGAGAACTTCAATGAGGCACAATTTAGTCAAGGAAGTAATCATTCTTATTAGAACACTTATAATTTGGGGTGGCAGAACCACCCAGATTTCTTTTGGTCTAATAATGCAAGAACTCAAATGAGAATTCAAGGCCTGCCAAGATTTCAACAAGATGAGTCGAGTTGATGGGATTGTAAATTTTACAAGATTATGGACAAGCTCATGAACATGGAAGAGGCATAGAAGAGACTGAAAGGGAAGTTTGAGCAAGTAACGGAATACCATGACTCTTTTATTCACAATCTAGAGGCTCAAATGAGCCAACTTTATAGGGAATTCTGTAAGAAAAGTGTGGAAAACATTTTCTGCTTTATGGAAGTAAATCCAAGAAAGCAATGTAAGGCTATCACATTTATGAGTGGGAAAAAGCTAGAAGAACTAGCTAAAAGACAAGTTGAGATGACTTTGTAAGAGACTAAGAGAAGAAGAAAAATGATGAAGACAAGAATGAGGACTCTCCATACATTCCTTGTCCACCTTATGCACCGAAAATATAATTCCCATAAAGACTTCAGAAGAAAAATTAGATGTACCATTTGCAAAGTTCGTGGAAAAACTAAAGAAATGGCAAATTTACTTGCCTTTTGTAGAAGTGTTGAAATGAAAGCCTAAGTACGCGAAGTTCCTTACAGACATATTATCTGCCAAGCAGACATGGTATGATAATCAAACGATAGCCATGACAGAAACCTCCAGCTCTTTGATTACCAACCTTATGCCCTCACAATTGAAAGATCCAAAGATCTTTACAATACTCTATGTAGTTGGTGCTTTAAAGATTTCAAATTTTTTATGCAACTTAGGCTTAAGTATAAACCTTATGCCTTTGTCGATTTTTAGGAAACTGGGGATAAGAGATGTGAAGCCAACATCTATGCGAATTCAGTTGGTAGATCAGTTGATAAAAAAAATTGTTTGGTGTGTTGGAGGATGTACCTGTAAAAGTGGACAAGTTTATCATTCTTATGGATTTGGTTGTACTAGACTTTGAAGAGGATCAAAATTGTTCGTTGATTCTTGGTATACCTTTTTTGCCCACCGGAAAAGTTTTGGTAGATGTCCATGAAGACAACCTCATCCTTCAAATTGGAGATGAACAAGTGAAATTCAACGAGAATAAGGTATTAAGAATCTGAAGGAGGGTAACTCCTTCATGAGAATTGATGAAGTCGAATATTTAAAGGAACAAGAGGAAGAAGAATAGATAACAAAGGAGATTGAGTTTGAAGAATATGAGGAAGTCTCTGTTCAAGAAGCTGAAGAAAACGAGAACAAAGAACAGAGGATACAGGGCATAGAGGTTGGAGAAGATACGAAAGTCTCTGTTAATGAAGTGAAAGAAGAAGAGGAGATAGGGGTGATTGAAGAAAAACAAGAACAACTCACCCTCTTACACTACAAACTGTTGGAATCAATAGAAGATTCAGGAGGTTTTGTTATTCCCTATTTTATTGATAGTTTGTTAGTAAAAAGGACATCAGTGACCTTAATTAGTTTCATTAATTTTATCATGATTTTCCTTCTGATTATCTTCCAATTTGTAGCTTATTTACAAGTTACGAAACTGAAATTAGGTAACACGGGTGGAAGTTAGCCACTCATAATTGATCCCTGTTGGGTTTGTGAGGATGGGAAAGCTAATGATCATAAATTAGCACATTTGGTAGTCAAATTGAAATTGTTATATGGTTAGATTTGTTTTAAATTATAAAAATAAGTTTTTATTGACTTGGAATGTTTTGGATCGCTAATTCTCTTATTCTTTTTGAAGAATTATAAGATAGGGCACTAATCTCAAGCGTCAAGCGAATTTGGTTTCAAACAATAATACCATCACTACCTCAATCGTTGTGACGGGTTTTATGCTCTAACCCTTATCTCTTTATTTATTTTTATGTTTTTATTTTTATTGTGTTTTACTTCCCCACTTTTACGTGTTGTTGTTTTTCCTCACATTGAGGCAATGTGTTGTCAAAGTGTGGAGAGGGTTCTATGCATTGTATGTTTTCATTTTGAGTGTGAATTTTGCATGCTATATATATTAAGTCTCATTTAGGATTTCATAATGTGACTCGTGTGAATGTGTCAATGGCTAGGACTTAACGGAATCAGTTTAGCTTTAAACATAGTCTTTTAGGTTGTTAAGATTTATTATCTTGTAAAATTAGTGTCTTATGATGCTTTGGTTAAGTATGCATGTTAATTAGGATATGATGTTAGTTCCTTCATCCTAGGAATTTGGCACATTCATTTATAATTTTAGGTCAATCGAATAAGTAGCATTGTTAGTATCTTTTTCATGAGAACGATTAGCTAAAGAAATGAGGTAGGGAAGAAAATATTTTTAAAAAACTATTTATTTTTGTTTAATAAGTAATTATTCCACTGGCCCTTTTTGAAACAAATTGGGTTATAAATAGAGCTAGTAGTCAGTTGAGAATGTGATATAGCTGAGTAACCTGGGGACATTCATCACAAATGTTTGCCTTCATATCAAGAGGCTATAATGATATTCCAACCAAGCCACTTAATAAAAATATAATCTAGTTAAGTAACCGAGGGACACTCATCACAAATGTTTGCCTTGGTGTCAAAAGGCTAGGTTTATGTTAATGAAAATTAACAAAAATATTGCATTGTTTAATAAATCGTACCAACCTTTATGAATAACATGATTTCTTATGAAAAGCTACTTACTGATAGTTACAGTATTGGTTGACTAACTAATTATCAATGTATGTGTGTGAGTGGTATGAGTGAATGAATTCGACATTAAGTCTTGATTAGTATGTATATTTAGTCCGAAGTACTTAGACACAAATTTCATAAGTTAATAAGTTAGAACAACTTGAAGGATTGTGTTTGTATTTAAATTTTTTTCGTGAAGTTAAATGTCATTGTACCATTATTGCATATGTGAGTGTTATTGTTTGGTGTATTTGTGCTTTGTTTGAATTGTTTTTGCTTAAAGATAAGCAAAATTTCAAGTGCGGGGATGTGATAGTTGTAGGTTGCATAATGTTTTAATAAGCATTTTAGTCTCACAATCATGATAGAAACAAGCAGGGAAGATCATGATGCTGACAGAAGTAGGTATGACAGGCCACGATCATGACAGATGCAATTTCTAAATGCCACGATCATGGTAGGTACGACAATAGACGCAGAGATTACTTCTGAACTCAACTTTTCGATATTTTGGACAATTAGGCTCAGATGAAGCTTGGTTTTTACCCTAAATGGAAAAAGACTACAAAAGAAAAAGAAAGAAACTCTAAAGAGAGCCTTAATTATCCATTTTGGGAAAAAGCTAAGAAAGAGGAAGAAAGAAGAGAGAAGTTGGAGCTTCAGCTGCTGCTTCAACCTTCAATCCTCGAAGTTATCTTTTCTTCTTTTCATCTTGATAAATGAGATGGAATTGATGATGATGAACCTTAGTTTAAGGAAGTTCTAACTTCTTTCATAGATTTATACTGGATTTAATGTTAATTTAGTTGCTTTTATTGTTAATTATGTTGGGTGTTGTGATTATTTGTTGTAATTGCATGCTTTGGTAATAAATCAAAAGAGCAAACCAAATGCAAAATTGAGAATAGATAATTATACAAAGAGAGATCTCGAGTGAGGACCTGGTTGTTTTCCATCTTCTTTGAATGTTTCTTGGTTTAATCTTCATTCTAGTTAGTAAATTGTGTTAATTTTTCTTAGTTTATTGTTTCAATTTTGAATTTGATAAATAATAAGCAATATAATTTGTTAGATTAGATAATAGAAAGATGGTAAGTACTAGTAATTCTGTTCCTCATGGGATCAACTTGTACTTACTAATGTTAGCTATACACTACAAGAAGAAGGGGAATTACTGACGGAAACTGAAACAACGGAGTTTCTGTCGGTAACAATATTTACCGACGGAACAGAGCGACGAAGACTTACGTCGGCACAGACACGGTTTGCATATGTTACCAACGATAGGATGATAACTGTCGGTAATATTTACCGATAGTATAAATAAACTGTCGGTATAGTTGGTAGAAATTTACTAATGGAAACCGTCGGAATTTATATCTATAGTCATCGATGGTTTCTGAAATCTGTCGATAATTTGAGGCATCTCAAATTACCAATAGTAACGACAAACCATCGTTAATTGTAAACCTTCTTAAAATATAACCTTGATTGCTTAATCCAAAGGTGGAAGCTGTAAGATCGTTGAGGTCACATTTAATTCTCTGTAAATGTCTTATTAAATGACAATTTTTCGAAAATTTGGTCGTGAAATTTGATTTCAATGTCAACAATTATAAATTATCCTTACATTAATTTAGGATTTTTCAACCCATGGAA
>JANIPM010000231.1:36565948-36578189 GCA_027478405.1 Erythroxylum cassinoides
TTAATTTTTCAGATCCAATTATTACTTTCGATTTGCAATTTTTCTTATAATTTTTCTTATTTTGCCGTGAACTATACCCCCCCCAATTTCATTACTTTTTCTTATTTGAATTTGTAATTTCTTTACCGTTAAGATTCCTCGTAGGAACGATATCCACTTAGCACCACTACATTAAATTGTATTAATGGGAGTGATTTCTTTTGAATTTGGTTGCAGGCGATAGCAATACCAAATTTTGAAGTCGTTGTCGGAAAATGTTTTACAATTTATGTACGTTACGCATTCAAACCAATAAGAGAATTTGCATTACAATCCTGAGAACGAGAAGACAGCAAAAAGACTACAGAAACAGACCAAACTTCAAAAAGAGAGGCAGAAAATGGATAGAATAACCGCAAACCGTACTCTTCGCGAACTAACCACACCCACGGACACGCAACAGTCTCATTGCATCAACTTTCTGAATTTAGGTGATAACAATACATTTGAATTAAAATCTGGGCTGATTCATTTGTTACCTATTTTTAGGAGTTTACCGGGAGAAGACCTGTATAAGCACTTGAAGGAATTCGATGTGGTTTGTATAGGAATGAAGCTGAAGAATGTGACGGAAGAGTAGATTAGCTGAGAGCCTTGCCGTTCTCCCTTAAAGATGATGCGTAAGATTGGTTGTACTATTCAGCCGAGGAAAACGTGCAAACATGGGCTGAAATGAAGAGACTTTTCTTCGAAAAGTATTTTCCAGCATCGAGAGTAGCTAATATTCAGAAAGAGATTTGTGGAATTTGTCAACATACGAGAGAAACACTCTAAGAGTATTGGGAAAGATTCAAGAAACTATACGCTAGCTATCCACACCACCAAATATCAAAACAGCTATTGATTCAATATTTCTACAAAGGGCTCTTGCTTTTAGATAGGAGTATGATTGACATTGCAAGCAGTGGTGCTTTAGTTGATAAAACACTGACAGCTGCAAGGGAATTGATTGCAAACATGGCCTCCAACACTCAACAATTTGGAATACGTACTAGGCATGGATCAAAAGGCATGAATGAAGTGAATGTGACCATGTTGAAGAAGAGATTGGATGACCTCACTTTTTGGTGCGATAATTGGAAGTCACAAAGAAAGAAGAAGCAAAGGTATGTGGCATATGTTCAATGTTAGGACATTCTACTAATTTATGTCCGATTTTGCAGGAAGAAGACACAAAGCAAGTGAATGTCGTGGGAGGATTTGCTGGGCTGAGTCAAAGGAAGTATGATCCATTTTCTAACTCCTACAATTCGGGGTGGCGCGATCACCTAAATTTGAGATATAGGAATCCTCAAAGGCAGCAAACAACTACAAATTTCCAGCAGTTTAGACAACCATATGTGCCTCGGCAAAATCCAAATATAACATCAAATGCTGAAGGTAAGTCCTCTTTGGAAGATATAGTGCAATCTTTGGCCACTAACACTTTGACGTATCAGCGGAGTACTGAAACAAGTATTCGAAATATTGAAAGTCAACAAAGGAACATTGAGAATCAACAAAGGAATATTGAAAATCAAATAATCCAAATGGCAACTGCCATAAATTGATTGGAAGCGAGAACTTCTGAAAATTTTTCGGCTCAACTGGAAATCAATCCAAGACAAAATGCAAAGGCTATCACATTTTCAAGTGGTAAGGAACTACAGGAACCACTTCCAAAAAATTCTAGAAGAGAAGTAGAGGAAGAAATTGCACACATAGCACCTTCACAACCTGAATTGACGCAAAAAGGGGTGCCAAGCAAGGTGATTCCGCCTTCTTTTTCGAGTCGATTTGTAAAAGCAAAGAAGGAAGAATAAGATAAGGAGATTTTAGAGACTTTTTGAAAAGTTTAGGTAAATATTCCTCTCCTTAATGAAATTAAACAAATTCCACGATATGCTAAATTCCTTAAAGAGCTTTGTACGTCGAAGAGGAAATTAAAATTTGATGAAAAAGTGCAATTGGGAGAAAGCGTTTCCATGATTTTGCAAAAGAAAAACCTTCCACTGAAATGTCAAGATCTAGGTACGTTTACTATCCCATTCCAAATTAGTGATTTGCATATTGAAAGAGCTATGTTATATTTAGGTGCGTCTATAAATGTTATGCCTTATGAAGTGTATAAATCTTTAAATGTTGGACCTCTTAAAGAAACTAACGTAGTGATTCAATTAGCGGATCGCTCACTTATCCGAAGGGTGTGTTAGAAGACATATTGGTTCATGTAGGGAACATGCTTTTTCCAGCTGATTTTTACATTTTGCATATGGGCACCGATGAGACATCTTCCTCCACTTTGATCTTATTTAGAAGGCCGTTTTTGAAAACGACTAGAACCAAAATAGATTTTCATGATAGATCTTTAACTATGGAATTTGATGGTGACTTGATTAAGTTCAATATTTATAATACCATGAAAATTCCAGATGATGAACAATCTATTGTTTCTATGGATTTTATTGATACATGGGTGCAGGAAAATTGGATTTTGAAAGACAAAGATGGGCTTGGAATAATCCTTGGTGAGGAATTTGCATTATCTAGCAACAAAAAGGAAGATACATTAACGTGGCAAAGAAGTGAGGGATCTGCATTCGCTGGTGACCAAATAGAAGAAGCATTAAAGTGGAATGGAAGTAAGGATTCGGTATGGATTGATAACAAAATGGAAACGTTATTCCACCAAATGAAGGAGACCGAACCATTACTCCAGTAAGTCACGACCATAGAAACGTCCAAGAGGGTGGATAAATTGTTGTCGTTGTTGACCAGCCCACTAACATTAAAATTAAAGAGTATACCTAGCCATTTGAAATACATATTTTTAGGTGAGAAAGATACATTGCCTGTTATTATTTCTAATTGACTTTCGGATGTGCAGGAAATTCAGTTGGTTAACTTATTAAAGGAGAATAAAGAAGCTTTCGGTTGGACAGCAGCTGATTTGAAAGTTATTAGCCCCACTATCTGCATACACTGAATTTTGATGGAAGATGAAGCGAAGGAGGTGAGGCAACCACAATGTCATCTAAACCCACCCATGATGGAAGTGGCGAAGAAAGAGATTTTGAAACTTCTTGACATGAGCATCATTTATCCAATTTCGGATAGTAAGTGGGTAATTCCAGTCCAAATAGTCCCGAAGAAAACTGGTGTGACTGTAATTGAAAATAGCAATGGAGAGTTAATACCGACTCATGTCCAAAATGGTTTGAGGGTATGCATAGATTTTAGGAAGCTTAATTCAGTTACTAGAAAAGATCATTTTTCGCTTCCATTTATTGATCAGATACTTAAAAGACTTGCGGGTAAATCTCACTATTGTTGTTTAGATGGCTATTCAGGATACCATCAGATTGGTGACACCTAAGGATCAGGAGAAGACAACCATCACATGTCCATTCGACACTTTTGCTTACTAAAGAATGCCACTTGGATTGTGCAACGCACCCGCGACATTTTAACGGTGTATGGTAAATATTTTCTCCATTCTTGTGGAAAATTGCATGGAAATCTTTTTGGATGATTTCACAGTATATGGGGAGTCTTTTGAAACATACATTATCAACCTTGAAAAAGTGCTAAAATGTTGCATTGAAACTAATTTAGTTTTAAATTATGAAAAGTGTCATTTTATGGTTGATCAAGGCATGATTTTGGGCCATACTATTTCATCGAAAAAAATTGAAGTCGATAGGGCTAAGATAGATGTTATTCGATCTTTATCTTACCCCACGAATGTGCGGGAAGTCCGTTCTTTTCTTGGTCATGTAGGATTTTATTGGCCATTTATCAAGGACTTCTTTAAAATTGCGCAACCTATGTGTAGATTGCTCCAAAAAACGTGAAATTTGATTTCTACAAGCCCTGCAAAAGTAAGTTTGATGAACTTAAGGAACGAATTACTACAATGCCGATTATTAAACCACCATAATGGGACATGCCTTTCAAGTTGATGTGCGATGCTTCAGATTGTGCAGTTGGCGTCATGCTGGGCCAAAAGTGGACAAGATACTTCATGTTATTTATTATGCTTCTATGACACTTATTGATGCCCAGAAAAATTATTGTAGGATGGAGAAGGAGTTTTTAGCAGTCGTCTTTGGATTGAAAAAGTTTTGGTCATACTTATTAGGGACGAAGGTAATCATCTATTTAGACTATGCAACTCTGAAGTATTTGGTGAATAAGAAAGAAGCCAAGCCAAGATTAATTCGATGGATATTAATGCTCCAAGAATTTGATTTAGAAATCCGCGATAAGAAAGCAGCTGAAAATTTGGTGGCTGACCACTTAAGCAGGATCACGCCAAGTAACGCATCTGATGTTCTTCACGACAAATTTTCATATGAGAATCTCTTCGTACTTCAACAGGTAATTCCATGGTATGCGGACATAGTGAACTTTTTAGTAACTAAGTCTTTACCAAGTGATTTATCTAGAACTGAGAGAGATAAAATCAAGCGAGAGCCTAAATATTACATTTGGGATGAGCCTCATCTTTGGAAATTTTGTTCTGATCAGATTGTTAGGAGATGTCTCAAAGATGATGAAATTCTGTCTATTTTACATTTTTGTCGTTCATCTATGTGCAGGGGACATTTTGGCCCTAAAAGAACTGCTTAAAAAATTTTAGACTGTGGATTGTTTTGGCCTAAGTTAATTTATGACTCTTACATGTTTTGCAAGTCTTGCGATTGTTGTCAAAGAATAGGTAACCTGGGATCAAAGAATCAAATGCCACTGATGAACATTCTGGTATGTGAGATTTTTTATGTTTGGGGAATAGACTTTATGGGTCCTTTTCCTTCCTCTTTTGGTAAGAATTATATCTTGTTGGCAGTAGACTATGTTTCGAAATGGGTTGAAGCTAAGGCTACTATATCTGACAATGCTAAAATCGTGATTGATTTTATTAAATCAAATATTTTTGTCAGGTTTGGAATGCCTCGAGCCATCGTTAGCGATCGAGGGGCTCATTTTTGCAACAAGATTTTTAAAGTGATGATGAAAAGATGTGGCATTACACACCGAGTCTCTACCGCCTACCATTCGTAGACAAGTGGGCAAGCTGAGGTATCCAATAGAGAGATCAATTCCATACTAGAAAAAGTGGTAAATCCAAACCGAAAGGATTGGAATCTTCAATTGGACAATGCTCTATGGGCATACCGAACTGCGTACAAAACTCCTATAGGTATGTCGCCTTAAAGGTTAGTTTTCAGTAAACCTTGTCATTTACTTGTGGAAATTGAGCATAGAGCTTATTAGACTGTGAAGCAGTTGAATATGGATCAATTAGAGGTTAGTACTAGTAGGAAGTTGCAATTGTAAGAATTAGAAGAGATTCGTAATGAGGCGTATGAAAATTCAAAAATTTACAAGGAAAAACCTAAGGCTTTTCATGATAAAATGATTTCTAGGAAACATTTTTTCATCGGACAAAAAGTTCTTCTTTATCATTCGAATCTTAAGTTATTCCCAGGAAAATTACGATCTCGTTAGCTTGGACCGTTCATTGTTACTAACGTTTTCCTTTATGGTGCAGTAAAAATTCAGAGCGTAGATACCTCTAAGGTATTTAAGGTTAATGGACATCGCCTAAAGCCGTATTATGAAAATTCTTCGGTCGAGCGAGTGGATGAAATAGAGTTGGCACCTTCAACCTATTTCTAACTGGTAAGTAATGACACAGGTCCAGCTAACGACTTTAAAGAAGCACGTTTGGGGAAACCCGTAAATTGTTCAGGTTTGTCTTTGTTATTTCTTTAACATTTTTTTTATTTTCAGTATATTTTCTCATTTAGTTAGGCATGTCGAGTTACATTTTTCTTTATTTATGCCAGTTTTATTTTTTCTTTTCCTTTTTACATCAATTTACAATGATTTTTTTAAAAAAAGCAACAAAAAAATAAAAACGAAAAATTCAGGTTTACCTCCACCTATTTGGCTTTTCCTCTTTATTTTTCCTCTTTGTTTTTCCCCTAAATTCTTTCTCTCCTCCTCCATCTCCAGCTGCCGATACTCTATTCCCACTCACCTTAGTCCTTCAATATCACCTAATCTCTACAATCTCAAGCATCTCACACATTCCATTCCCCACTCACCCATTCAACTCTTTTCTGTTATTTTGGTGTTGCGTAAATCCCTGTTTTTGCAGGTCATCCTCCACACATTGGAACAATGCCCAGGAAGAAGAGTGACTCCCGGAGGCTACCCATACCAATACGGTATGCTACTGAGGTCTCTCCACCATAATCCCATTCACAGCCTAAGGAAACGCCCCCTGCCCCAACTCCAGCACCAACGTTCCATCAGCTACCCCCACGTACACGACTACGGTCAAGGAGAGGCAAGGAGGTTGAAACCCGAAGCAAGTTGTCTACTAAGGTAGTGGGCTGCACTTCCTTCTTGTTTCCCCAAGATACAGCCCGATTCTAACAGCTCAACCAAAGACAGATTTGCCCCTGTAAGTCTATTCATTCTGATACCCTTGAAGCCCTGCGTGTATATGACTCTTTTGTGCAATTGATGGGTCCCATTGGATGGAGTGCTTTTGCCTGAATAGATTTCCCTACCTTTGTTGAATTAACATTAGAATTTTATAGCACTTTCCAATTCAATTGTGATAAATTTTTGATATGTATACGAAAGAGGTTGTTGAATTTAGATTGATGGGGAAGGAATTTGCATGTTCAATTGCTGATTTTAATGTTGCTTTGGGATTTCTTTCTACTGCTGAAACTGAGACCGAGTTATTTATCCATTGTCAATGTGATTTTCATGCCAATGTTAATGCTACTGAGTTATGGCGTCAATAGTCTGTTGATACACATCCTTATAATGCTAGCCTTTCTAAAAGTTCCTTTCTTCGGAATCTTATTTTCAAAATTATCCATAGGTTGTTAGCATTTAATTTTTCTAGTCGAAAGGATGTTGCGGGCACCTTGTCGAAGGCCGAATTTTATTTCTTGTGGTGCATGGATCGACATATTCCAGTTAACTTGGGTTTTTGGTTTATGACCCAGTTTCTTGTCGTTTTGCAAAAGAAATCTAAACCTTTGATTCTTGGGTCTTATATCACACAATTAGCGGTTAATTTGGGAGTGTTAGATCTTGATAACACTACTATGAATGTGGCTTGTGGTATCAAGCCGTTGGATTTAGATTGTCTTTGCAGGATGGGTATTGTGGATCTTATCCTAGGTCACCTTGCTTTTACCGCTCCTGGCCCAACTACTTTTCCAACAACAAGAACTTCAACCGGATGTCGCCGGGTGCCACCAGCTGAACCTACCACCCAACCACCGGCTGAAACTAGCACACGTCCACAACCAAACACCGATTTGGATGCTCGTCTCTGTCGGCTTGAAAGGACAGTGCACCATTTAGAGCACAATTTGATGGCCTACTGGGAGTACGAAGGATTTCAACCGCCACATCTACCAACCCCTTGATCTCGGCACCTCCACATAGAGAAGCTTTCTTTCACCCTTTTTCTTTATCTTTATGCTTCTTTAACATTGAGGGCAATGTTGGTTTAGGTGTGGGAGAGAGAATTGGACTTTTGATGTGAAAATTTTCAGTTTTTGTGTGAATATTCTTGGTTGATGTGCGATTTTATTAATTTTTGCGTATGGTTTTGCATGTTGAGCCATGAAGCTTGGTCATATTAGTTTAGATGAGATTGGGTTTATGCATGAAATTAATTTGGGCTAAGTGAGTTTTAAGGTGAATCATGTTGATTGATTACAATAATTGATCTCATAGACTTAGTCAAAATTTTGACATGTGAGTGATGAGGTAAATTGTGAAATTAAGGTGAATTCTTGAATTAAACCTGTGAGCAAATTTTAAGCCTAAATGACATCACTTTTATGTCATGCTATTTCTTTGAATGGTGTGATACTCCTCTATTCATGTTTCCTTTAGAACTTGCATGGAACCGGTTTGAATGTATTTGATCACATGGGATATAGAAATGATTAAGGCCTTCTTTGTTTTTACACCCTTAGCTTAAAAATTGACCCACCTATTTATTTTCCCTTTGCAAACATTTTGAGCCTTTATCCTTATTTTTCAATCAATCGCCTTATTTTAAAACCCAAAAAACCCCCATTAGCCTTACCCTATCACAAGTTGAATGAAGCATTGAGTAATTTGGAACTTTTGTTCTATATTGTGTTCTGAGATATTTTTATAGGTACTTCTACTCATGACTTTATTGTTTTGTTTTTATTGTTTTCCCTTATTCTTAACATTATTCAAAAAAAAAGGAAAAAAGAGGAAAAAAAGAAGAAGAAAAGAGAAGAAAAAAATCAGAAAAAGAAAAAGAATAAAGCATAGTAGCATTAGTTAGTATGAGTAGTTGCCTTTGTGTCATGTGTTTATTTCAGAATTTTAAGTTGAGTATTCCTTTTACTTGATACTTTGTGAATGCTTGTGATTAACATTTTTTTCCATTTTTTACCTCACCCTTGAACCTAGCCCCATTACAATCCTGAATAAAGTCCTTATAATCTATTAACTCATGTGATTTAAATGAATGATAACTGTGAAATTACAAGCCTATGGTAGTGCAACATGTTAGAGAGAGATTTGAGAGAAACATTTTGCCCTCAAACACTTGAGTGTAAAAGCGAAATCTGTGAGAAGAATTCATTTTGATTTCATGTTTGGTTTTGAACAAAGATGTCTTATTTTGACTTTGTTTAATTGCATTAGTGAAAAGTAGTTATGATATGTGTTGCAACTTAAGTCTTATTGGCCCAAGTTAATGGATTGTGTGCACTTGATCTTATGAAGGATGAATTGACTGAGTGTGTGGTTTGACATGTTTGCTCGAGGGAGAGCAAAGGTTCGATGTGGGAGAATTCGTTAAGTCATCAATTTGCACTTATTTTATACTTAATTATCTTTAATGTGTTGAAATTATTATTCGAAATTAATGAAATTATCTTATAATTATTTACAGATGATTTTCAACACCTTAGAGACGAAATTGAATCAAAAAGATGCAAAAGAATGAAGAAAATCTGAAATTCCTAATTTGATAGCAATTCTGTGACTAAGTGTAGGCACGCCTAAGGATGGAATAAATCTGCATATCAAATTTCAAAAGTCAAATTCAAACTTATCACAATCTTTAAAGATTATCTTGCCATCTTTCTTGGGGATTACCTACTGAAAATAGGGGGGATACATTATCTGAAGAGAATCAAGGAAAGATAAGGGGAAAAAACAAGCATAAAAGAGAGAGGATGGTGGTTCACACAAGTTTTTAGACTAGGTTTTAGGATAGATTTTTGTTTCTGCATCTTTTCTTTTCCAGTTTTTACGTCTACTACACTTTCTCCATTAGTATTTTCGTGTTTTTCAGTAAAGAACCGGGGATAGAGACTTAAAGCTTTGTTATTTCTTTTATTTTCAATTCTATTATGAGTAGCTAAATCTTTTGTCTTGGTTGAGGGGATCCATGTTATCTGGTATTATGGTGAGATGATTTGAATAGAGTTTATGTTGTTAATAAACATTGGATATCTTCAGATCTATTCTTCTAATTGAATCAGTTAGTTTCTAGGTGCGCAACTAGGGATTAATGTGTTTAACTGCTAGATTAACGAATTTTGACGTTCAGTTTCACTAATCGCAAGTAGCAATTAGGATTGTCTTCTCTACGTTAGAGTCGGAAAATTTTAAGGAGATATTCGCTTGATGGATTGCATGTCGTACATGTATTTCGCTTGCTCATTGGTTCTTGGTTCGTAAAGCTATTATTCAAGTAAACCTATGATCGTATCTAGGTTGTTGTTTGATAAGAATGATAGGATACATGTTTCTAGTCATTACTCTTAAGAGAAAACTTCCCCAATGAATGTTTGTTAATAATTGCAGTTTTATATCGAGGATCTATTTTAGCGCGATAACATCGGTAACCCAAAACCAACGTATTTTTCTCATTAATTTTTTAGATTAAATTATTTCTTTCAATTTTTATTTTTCTTATAATTTTTCTTTTATTGTCGTGATTCAAACCCCCTCCCCTTTTCATTACTTTGTTTTAGTTTTAAACTCGCTAACCTTTACCGTTAAAAATTTGTCGTGGGAACGATATCCACTTACCATTACTACATTAATTTGTATTAACGTAAGTGATTTCTTTTATATTTGGTTGCAGGCGATAGCATTACCACCTACCAGTAAGAGAGAGATGTTTTCTATGCCATCCATTAAGCCTCTTCTACACATTATCAATAATATACTAGTAAGACCTTTTAGAGGTTCACTCGTGGATAATCGATACCTCGAGATATTTTCCCAGATTGTGTGTATATTGGAAGTTCAACTCTTGACTTATTGTAAAAGCCAAGGGGCGGAATATATTCTTGGAACAAAAGCAATACGTCTTGGCTTTACTCACTTTTTGTCCAAAAGTTGAACAAAAGTGATCCAGGATATCTTTAATAGTCATTACCTGATCATCTTGTATTTTCATAAATCAAATGAGATCATCTGCGAAGAAAAGATGCATTAAAGTAGGGCCTCTTCTACTCAATTTTATCGGGTTCCATTTACCTTCGGCTACTGCGTGATTAATCATGTGCTCCAGTCTCTCGAGACACAGTACAAAGATATATGACAATAACGGGCCTCCTTGTCGAATTTCTCGGGTAGGTGTAAAACACTTAGAGAGCTCGCCCTCCCAACTAACTTGCATAGAAACTGTGGTAATACATTTTAATATGAGACTAATAAGTGTCTCAAGTAGACCCGCGAGTTCCAGTGTTCCCTGTATAAACTCTCAGTTCAGTCGATTGTATGCTTTTTTTAGGTCGACTTTGATGGTGAGGTAACCTAATTTTCCTTTCTTCTTTCTTGTAGAGTGAATCACTTCTTGCACTATAATGATGTTGTCTGTGATCAGTCTATTTGGAACAAAACTGCACTGGTTATGAGCTACTAGGTCAGTTAAGTACAATTGTAACCTGTGGATCGCTATCTTCGCAATGGTTTGGGAAGTTTGGGAATTAGTACTACTATAGTCTGATTTATCTCCTCTTCCCATACTTTAAGTCAGAATACTCTCTGAATAATGTCCACTATTGAGTTACCAACAATGTCCCATTGTTTTTGAAAAAATATTGCGTGAAAACTATCGAATCTAGGTGCTTTATTTGCTTTTATATCGAAGATTGCTTTCTTCACCTCTATCGCCTAGTACGGAGCCCCTATACATATTTTTGCATTACGATTCAGTGCTGGAAATGTTCTCCTGGTTGGAATACTTAACCATCTACTATCCTCACATGTGTATAATTACTCCATATATTTTTTGGCCAACCTTCGCAGGGCTATATGATCCGAGATCAGGTGGCCCTCTTTGTCTCTCAGAGCTTTGACTTTTTTTTGTTGCCTTTTAGCCTTGGTCGTGGCATGATAAAACTTTGTATTCCTATCTCCGTAAGACAACCATTGAGACTAGGATTGTTGATGCCAGAACAATTCTTCTTTGCACAGCACTTGTTCTAGTTCTTTTCTAAGTAAGACCTCCAACTGCACCAGAGATGCCAACTGACGTCCTTCTAGGGCTTGTTGGATTCTTGCTAGACGTGATAAAAGTCTATTTTCCACAGAAAAATGGTCCCAAACTCATCTTCATTCCATATCTGCAACTTTCCTGCAAATCATCTTAAAGATCCACAAAAATCGTTGGGATCCGAGACCCAGATATTTTGCGTAATTACGTTAAAGGTTTCATTAGCTAACTAGGTAGACTGAAATCGAAAAGTTCGAGATACAGTGGTTTCAGGATACCTCATACCAAATCTTATCAACATAGGATGGTGGTTTGATTTAATGAAAGGAAGATGATGGATTGTTGTATTATTAAATAAATCCTGCCATTCATTAGAACAAAATGCTCTATCCAAGCATGCTACTACATTACCCCTTCTTCAAGTAAATCTTGATCCCGAAAAGCCAAGGTCCTGTAGCTGACATCTTTGAATGCACTCTTGAAACCCTTTGTTAACAATAGGCCTCGTGTAAGATCCTCCTCGCTTATCTCCCGCCTCTAGTTTTGCCTTGGGAAGGGCGGAACTTTAGATGCCATGGTTGAACTGCAAGAGTGTTAGCCCCAAAAATTTTTTTTTAAATTAAGCATGATTAGCTTAATTAAGTAAGTTATGTTAGCATTAATTAACTTGACATTAATTAG
>JANIPM010000231.1:36688038-36701259 GCA_027478405.1 Erythroxylum cassinoides
GCACTTCCAATACAGCTCCAAATATTAAACTCCTCGGACCAACAATGTCCGAAATTAACACAATCGTAGCAATAACAGTTCAGTATCTAATAGTTAATTAAGAATAATTCAAATAAAGTGAGTAAACATCTAGGTTAACTCACAGTCTGCTCTAATTGGTTATTACCTTGACGAGTCGATAATGTCTGGATGATGTCAGTCAATTTGTACTTCTAAATCATGCGATAAACACGTATATACACATTAATAACTTGTTTAATCAAATAAGTACTGAATCATACACATGGATATGTGTTAAGTTCAATGCATGCTTAATTGACTTTTTCCAAGTATGTATCCTTAATCACAAGTCTTGATCATTCAAATATTATAGCTTATACTTAACTTGTTTTCAATTAGGTTATGCCTTAAGTAAGTTTGACTACTTCAAATTCATCACTCATTCATTTATTCCTAGTTCATATTATTCATATCCTTTGAATAACAATTTTATTCATAAGAACATCTTTATACCATTAACAACTCATACTTCCCAAATTCCTATACATTGATATAAAAAACATCCATTCCTTAAGTTTCAACATCAATTAATAGTCTAAGCTTATCAAACCCTTAACCAATTAATCCAACATCAAACTAGGTTCATTTTCAAGCCTCATTCAAGTTCAAATACGCCAATGTAAAGTGTCTTATCCTCATGTGGTTCAACAATTACACAAAACAGAATTTACCATGTCAAAAGCTTGCCCATGATCATGGGGTACCTTCCCACGATCGTGACAGAAGCTAATGCATCTTCCCACAATCATGGGATGAGTGCCACGATCGTGGATTACCCATTTTCTTACCATTTTCTAGATTCAAACACCTTCATTCCAATTGCAAAACACCTTTATAATAGTTCCTAAATTATGTCTCAGGTATACCTTAATTATATGTCAATTCCTCACCAATCTCATCTCCAATTCTAACTCAAAATCATTCATTTGGCAGCTCATAACTATTGTCTTTCATGCATCAAAACAAAACAAAATATATCCAATTCACTATCACTTTCCAGCACAACCTCATCATCAACATAATATACAATTCATCCAAATTTCATCATTATAAACTTTCTATTATAACATGCCATAAAGAACGATCTTTTACTTACTTGTCTATCTCAAATTCTAGCTCAAAGATCAAGCTAATCAAGCTCTCCAAGCATGCAAAAATCATCATGAATTCAATGTGGGAATTGAAAGGATTTCAGCTTGGATCAAAGGCTATAATAAGAACAACTATGTTTTGATTCTTTACCTAACTTTATGAGGGTGAAAGCATGGATTATTGGTGTAGCAATTGGACACAAACATAGGCAAGATACAAGGATGTATAGGTAAGAGTGTTTCGGTGATATGAGAAGAAGAAAGAAGAAGAAATGAACAAACTAATTTTACTCGAACAGAAACTTAACACCTTAGATGCTAGGTGTCTCCATATTACCATGCAATATGTCCCTAAGCATGTTCTTCATTTGTCCTACATATTTGTTTCCAAATGTCACCTAGTTATTAGTCTATTTGTCGCTCCATGATCAATTCCATTTGTCAGTTAATTAGCTAAGTCAATTGTCACTCAATTATAGGCTTAGTCATCCTAATTTTCCATGTGTTAATTTTCTTACCACTTGGCATTTTTCCTAGATCAAATGTATATTTTAATTCATCAATTTTATAATTGTACCATTAATTCCAAATTTACTACTTGTAATTAATTAAACCAAAATGCAAGGCATAAACAATACACAATTCACATCGTGATCATTTTAAACCTTTCGTATCTCGGAATAAAACAATTGAGTGCATACACATTCTTTGCAATGTGTAGTAAATCATAATTCATGTATGTATGCTATCATTATGCATATGAATGAAATGCAATTCATGATTTTTTTAATGATATAGCTTCTATATAATAGTCTAGGGTTCTAATCCCTCAATTTGAAAGACTGGCTATTACACTATGGTTATAGAATTCCTAATTTAACTTGTTTTTGGTGAAGATGGCCAATCAACCAACAAGCACACTGTTAAATTCACCATACGATATGGAGAATTTAATAATTATGAAAATTTCAATAACTTCAAGCTTAGCCTATTCCCAAATTCGATAACAGGCATAACCTTCTCCTAGTATCCCTTATTGCCTAAGAATTCTATCCTTTCCTAAGCTAAAATTGAAACATTATTTCATACTCAATTTTTTCAATGAGCCTAAATTTAGTATAGTTGAGTTGTTTAGAGTTACTACAAAAAGTGGTAAGAAAGTTAACATGTTCATCACACGATTAAAGAAGATGCGAAGTAAATGTCAGATTGCACTCCCAGAGACTAAATATATGAAATTAGCTTAAAGGGGTCTTGATATTAAACTACCTAAAAAATTTCCAAGGAATGAAATTTCATGATTTCAATAGATTAGTAGCAAAGGTGTCCGAATATGAAGAACTTCTTAGGGAAGGAAACTGAAAAAAGAATTTGGTAGGCACTTATGTTAGAGAGATGAATTCTTATGATTTGGCAGTGGCTGCTATCAAGATTTTTGGAACCTGTGTTTACCTCTCTTTAGATGGTAAATCTGTTGAAGTCAAAAGGAAAATGCAAGCCCCATTTACTCAAAGTTAGTACCGCTTTGATACCTTTAAAACAGAGGAGATCTCTAATTTTTGTTGCAAGAAAATTTCATTACGTTATTTCCATAGCATAGAATTCCTAAAAGGAAAAAATTCAAAGGCAAAGACTACCAAAAATATCGTAAAATGTGGAGTCACCCAAATAATTCATACTAAGGGTTCAAGAATGTGGTGTAAGATTGAATCAATAAGGGAGTTATGTTTTTTTGCTAAAAGTGACCAAACTATACTTATAATGAAGATCCATTCTGATCAGCAGCAACTGTTAATGCCACTATGTTCTATCTAAGCCTATTGCTAAATGTCGAAAAGAAGCTAATGATTGTTAAAGATCATTTACCATTAACATCGAAATCAGGTACAAGTGTTTTTATTCCTAACTATAATTTAAATACCAATAGTAGGACCAATGATCAGTGAATTCCTAAAATCTAGCAAAAAGTAGAAATTTCAGGACAAAATCACTCAACTTAGTTCACCTAAGTCTTTAACCAAATATATAATCCTCAAATCTCAAGTTTTCAACAAAGGCAAACCTCTATTTATAGTACCACCACGAGTGTCACATTTTAGTAGTGGCAACGAGTAAGGCATACTAAAAATACTTGAACTCAAAGAAGGTTTTAGTGACAAAGCTATGATTGAAAGAAGCAAGCCTTTACTATTAAAAAAAACTAAATTAAAAAATTCCTTATAAGACATGTCTTTTTTAAAAAGAGTACTACATACCCTAATAATAAATGTGAAGACTATTTCACTTGAGATTATACAGAGATGCCAGGGTTAAGTAGAAGGCTAGTGGAATATAAACTTATAATAAAACCATAATATGCCCTACCATTAAACCCCTAGGCAGTGATCTAAAGAAGTTTAACTAAAGATTAAAGAAGTTAAAAATTTATATAAGACTAGTTTCATTATAATAGTCAAATATACTAAATGGCTAGCTAATGTTTTCCTTGTAGTTATTAAGAATAAAAAGATAAGAATAGATAAGAATATGTGTCAACTTTAGGAATTTAAATGCAGCCAAACCTAAGGCTATATACATGATGCTATTTGTAGATTCTTTGATAGATGCAAAGATTGGACATTATTTGTTTTCTTTTGTAGACTATTCTTTTTGTTATAATTAAAAATTTATAGTTGAAAGTAATATTTCCAAAACTAATTTTAAATGTAACATCCTATCACTTGAATTATGATTAAAATGGTGATTATTAGAGATTAATGAGAATTTAGGAAGCATAATTCATGTTTATGCATAATATGACATACATATACATGGTATTATTGATCTTGCACATTACAATTATTTGTACATGCATTCATTAACATTTTTATATATAATTAATTGTTAAAAATGAAATTAAAATGTGAATTGTGAACTTTTTGAGCTGAAATTTTATTTGGAGAATAATCTGATTATTTCATATTTTTGGTAAATTTTTGAAAATTTTTGAAAATTTGGGGTATTTTTGGATCAAGAAAAATAAGAAAAATAAATAGAACAGTTAAATTGTAACAAGTGGTAGCATTATATAGCGATACGTATTAAACATGCAATAGCCACGTAGAGAAGGACCTCGGTTCCTCTGTTGTTGTTCCTTCATACTGAAGGTTTTGTTAGACAAAAATAATTTGAAAACACCGAGTTGTGCTATGGAAACTTGGTTGTTGATTCTTAAACTAAAATAAGGATGTCAGTTTGATTATAGAGAGTTGACTACTATTTATCCTGAAAACGTGATCCGCCAACACAGCCAAAAGCTTGTTAAATCAAGTAAGTGAAGTTTTAAGTTTTTAAGTTCTGTGGATTTGATGATGTTTTATGGTTTAACAGTGAATATATGCATGAATTGTGTAAGGAGTAATTCAGTGATAGTGATGAGTTATGCGAATAGTGGATGAATTTTGCTAATGAATAAGTTAGGTTCTGTATGGGAATGGTCTTTGACTATGAAAACGATGCAGAAAATCATGAAAGTTGGTGTATAAGAATATACTCTGTTTTGTACTGAGAAATATGTAGAAGGTTATCTTGCTCTGTACGTGTATGAATTGGTTGGGTATTAGTAGAAATGGATTTAGATGAATTTAATGATATGAAATGATGATTTGGATGAGGTTATTGTTGGATATTCAAATACATGCAGAAACAAATATGTAGTTAAACATGCTCTATTCTTGTTATATATGTGCATAAATGTCTGGGTAGTGTGGTGATGGATTTATGTGAGGTTAGAGTTAAAGAAAACATAGAGCATAATGAGGTGTTGTGCTTTAAGGAGTAAGATGATAGATTTTAGCTAATAAGAATATGATCTAGCTTAGCCAATATTTAGACCTTTGAAAACTCTTTCAAGATTGCTAATACTATGTAATCATTATAGTATTTATTTGCCTTTGTCACTTTGCTCGATAATTAAGCTTAACTTGTTTTAGCATATTATGATCTAGCATTTGGTTTTGTGGTAAAGGATACTTTATGTATCTCATCTCTCCCATTTTGGGTTTATCAATTAATTAGTTTGAACTTAAAAAAACTCATTATTACTAATGATTTAATTTTTATGTCATTAGATAACAAAATTATCAAGAATCAAATGGTATATAAAAGCATAACCATATTATTAAGTAAACGTTGAATAAATAAAATCAAACAAAGATCAAGTAGGAAATAAGTCAAATTACAAGAGTAAGTAACGATTAAAAGTAAAAATTATGTCAATTGAGTTAGAATGTAAACAATGATCAAAATTATAAACAATGTTAATTAAATTATAATTTTTTTCTTATTACCCATTATTTTAATTTTTAAATCAATTAGGAGTTTAACTACATTTTGTCATTTTTCAACATTTCAAGAGAATCATTAAAAGATCCTTTTAAACTTATTCTTTTGAAAATTAGAGACATATGTGAATAAGAAAGTATTGAAATAGATAGTTTAGAAAAGAAAGATAAACTTTGAAAACATATTGGATTGAAGAGATTATATCAACTTAATATTAAAAAGTTTTAAAAAATTGTTAAACTAAAAAGATTAGGTAAACCTAATATATGGGTAGTTTGACTTTTATTCGAAGGTTTGAAAAAATAAATTTCTTGTGTGTTTGTAAGCCTTTGTGCATTTTATCAATTGCTTATTAATTTCTACCTATTTGATCATTAAGTCAAATGCATGTTCCTTTAAGTCAATCAAGAAGATGACGTAGTTTTTAATTATTATAACAACTTTTTCATTTAATGTATAATTTCTTTGCTCTAGGGCTAAAAACAAAATTAGAGAGTATCAATTCCCTTGTTTTTTAAGAAAAAATTATTTCATTGTAAGCTACTAAGTGATTATTAAAATCTTTAAATGAATTAAGCATTCATTTGAGCCTAGTTTGATTATTTAAGGAAAATTTGGAGGTTATTGTAAATTAAGAATTGTTGTTACAGTTAATGCAATTGCTAACTTTTGAGGTGTAAGTTTATCCAAAATAGTGTAAACACTTTACTAAGTATAAACACTTCGTAAGTGTTGTTGTGAACTCTTGGAGAACATTGTACAAAAGTTATTGTTTACCAAATTTGAAAGAAGATTATAAAGGATTTGAATTCTTAAGGAAAGATTAAGGGTAGTTATAAGTCAAGAAAAGACCAGGCAAGTATAAATGCATTTGTATAACTCTTCCCTATTTACTTTGATAATTATGTAATTTGTTGATTGAATGTAATATGGCTAATTTGATTGAAACTATTGAAATTGGGAATAGCATTCATATAAACTTACATAGCATTTGCACACAGTAAACATCTAATTCATACTCCCTCTTTTTAGAGATATAAATTATTAATAATTAGTAATAGAGCTTTATATATCATTAGTCACATTTAAAAATATAATGATATTTTATAAATAAACTATACAATCATCTAGTTAAATGGGTCAAAATATAAATATAATTCGATTCTTTAATAAGATAACTACTTATATTGGTTGAGAATGATGCATTATGACAAAAAGTGCTTTAGACAACAGACAAAAGCATAGTCATAAGTACAATTACCATTGCTCTTTTTATTAAGGCAATAGAATTCATATTGTTGCAAGAAGTGGCGTTGTAATAAGTATAAGGCAACAAAATATTTGGTTTAAGTTTTGACTAAGGGAACACATTAGTTTCACACTATAGTAACAATATTAAATAGATATTGCAAAACTTTTAAGTCCTTATAAGGAAACAAAGTGAAATTTTATAGGCAACAACTTGTAACAATAAAAGCAATAACTTATTCTTTTGTTATCACAATTATTTAACATAAAATCAAACTCTTGTCATTATGTAAGTAAAATATAAATTAAAAAATATAGATATTAATGTACATCTTAATTGCGTAGTACTATCAAATGTAAATGACAAAAAAAAACATCATTTATATATAATATATAGTCCATAAAGACTTGTAAATTCAATCTTTTATCATATTTAAAATACAAAAGCAAAAAATCATTAGCTAAAATATTGATCTACAATATTGTCCTCCATTCTATATGGAATATAAGTGAATTAATCTAAATGCTAAACAAAATTACTATGTATGGGCACTCCAAAATCCTTCACCAAATACCTCATTATCCACTCCTAATCATCACCATCCTACAAAAAAGGAAAGAAAGAAACAAAAAGTATATTATAATTGTAAAACTAGTATGCTCACAAACAGGTTGATATATCTAAAAAATGAAATAATAATTACTTCATTAAGACATTAATTTAATCAAGACAAAAAATATAGTCCAAAAACTAACAACACAATAATTCAATTTTTTATAAACAAATTCAAATAGCATAAGCATAAGCAATTAATCTTAATAAAAATGATAACAAGATGATATACAAAAACAATGAATTAAGGAAATGAAATCAGCTTAGTTTCTGGAAAAGAACTTTGAGAGTAGAACTTTGATCAAGTTTTTCGATGTGTGTAATTTTTAATTAATTAACCTTGATAATTTGCAAGTGCACAGGTCATTCGTGTAGTACCTAAGGTGCCGATCCCATAAGGAGGGATAATATAATCCTAAAATCTAAAGCCAAATAAATCGCAGAAACTCAAAATGTAACGAAACTAAAGCAAGAATTCAATTCACTCAATCAAATTAACAATTTAGCAGTTGCAATGTACACTCAAGAATCAACCTAAGGAGTTACAAGGAAATTTTACCTATCTTTAACCCTAACCTAATCGATTGTGAATTACTGAATTATTGGTTCTAGACGATTCTAGAGTTGATTACTCTCTCTCGAGTTATAACTATTAACCATAATTTATAAATCCTAATCAAATTATGGAAGTTGCAATTTCTAAATTAACAACCTATCTAAAACCCTAATTAGATATAAAGTTGTCTAATAAACTATTAAAAACCTATGCAAGATCTCTCTTTGCACAATTTACCAATTTGATTTAATTATTGTTCTATTAAATCACCTAACTTTCGTTAGCCTAATTTAATTATTTTCATTCGATTCACCCTCTAAGTTTATTATCAAGTTATGCACGTTCAAAATTAAATCACAATAAATCCATATAACACATAAGAATCAGATTTCATTAAATCAAAAATAAAACTCAAAAGGTGAGTTTAGAATATCATCAATATCCAAAAATTCTATCATCAACTGTTATTCCAATTTTATACAATAATAAAGTTGAAAATAATAGGAAATACGAATTGAACGGATGATGGGAGGTAGCGACATTGAGAAACTCTTGATCTGGGAAGTACGTCGAGTCAGCTTCTTCTACTCTTCTCTTTTCTGTCTTTTCTTTCTCTATCTCTTGATAATTGTCTTTAGGGTTTCTCTAAAAGTGGTTGATGCAAAAGCTTCTCTTCTCTCTTTGTCTTATTATTTAAATACCTATTGTGCTCTAAGCAACCTTAAGGTTTTTAGGGTCCAAAAGATCCAAAAAATCTCTTGAAACTTGACATTTTTTAGTGTTTACGTGTCTAACCGACACAGGCCACGATCGTGGGCTACATCTGAGCCTTCTGTCATGATCATGGCAAGCAGGCCACAATCATGGCATATAGGTCACGATCGTGAGCTAACTTCAATGCTTCTGTCATGATCGTGGCCTGTTGTGCCACGATTGTGGGTCGTTGATTCAGCCTGAATGTCTCTGAAACTTCTTCGTTATTCGTTGTTGACCCTAAAGTACTAACAAACAAACAAAGTACCTCAAAAACATAATAATTAAGCTGAAAGACTTGTACTAACCCATAAAAACACTTAAACACAAATAATTAATAAACTAACACAATTCTAACCTAAAAATATACTAAACGATTGAATTAACAAATAAATACATATCAAACTAATCTCTAAAACATGATGCAATTCACACTTATCAAACTTTGAGAGTATCACAGTAACTATAATCTTGAGGTTTCCATTGAACTTGAAACATTTAATCCATTTAGAATATAAAATTACATAATTTATGATAAGAAACACCTTAAGCAATATAGAAATAAACTAGTCACTTCTATTTATGATAAGCAAACAACTAGTCCCATAACATTCCCCATGATGTCATAACTCCCACAACCACAAATGAGAAGAATAAAATTATAAAAGGTTATTAAAAAATGACTTTACATGTTCATACAATAAAAATCAAAGTAGTTATTTTCTTCACAGGATAATGGTTCAAGGTTGCTATAAGCTTACTACAATAGATGAGCTCCTAGAAATGTAGCTAAAATCAAAAGATTGACTTGAAGAACCATAAGGAACTACAATCGACAAAATGCTCTCGGAAGGCATAATATGGCCACACGAGAAGAAATGAAGCTTAACGTGTGATCTCTCAGGAAAGACGCTCCCTTATTTCTTCTACAGGTTGCATGGTTTCCCCAAGCCAGTATAATCGCATAAGCTTCACTAATAATCTGGAAAAGTTGAATGAAATTTACTATTTGGTATATCATCATCTAGAGGCGGTGACTGAATATAGGCACATTTCAAAATAGTAGCTATATGATAGAGTCTACTTGTATGCATTTTGAATGTGAACGAACATTTGTTTGAAGCATACAAATGTTACGAATTCATGAAAAGTGAAATATGAAAAGTATTCTCAATAAACCTCAGTCAACTAGAAAAAACATAAACAATTAGCAGAGAAAAAAATAGAGAGATGAAAATTACATTATACATATCATATAAAGAGAAACAGAACAATATTCAAAATTGTACTATATAGTATGGAAAAATCGATGTGTGGAATAGAAATATAAAGCAAGAAACGACATTTAATGCTATTAGAAACAATATTAAGAATATTCAAAGATTAATGCTAAGCATAAATAGAAGACATGAAGTCCCAAAAGAATAGCAGACATGCATGTATATTCATTCAACAAATATTTCTATATCAATGATCTGCGAAAACAAATTTGAACTTACACAAAGATTTGTGTCCTTTCGAGCAGAGTGATACTTATTTGTAAATTTGGAATCATCACTAAACAACCTATCTAGAAACTACTCAGTTGTACAAGGGAATACATCTTAAAATAAAAAGTTGCAGATCATACAAACTGAAAAAGATAGCTTATAAAACTCAAGAATGGGTTGCAGAAATAAAATTAGTTTATCTTAAGTTGCAATGTTGAACACCACAAGTAAATTTGTACCTATTTTGGTCCTTAATCTTGAGCAAAGTTGGACTGATGAGTTGAGAGATTGTTGTTCCACAGTTAATTCCAAGAAGTATCAATGGTGTAGTTGCATGTGCTTGTTGAGTGAATATCTATGTATAGTTGCACGTGCTTGTTGAGTGTTAGTGTGTAGAATATTTGTGCAACTTAGTTGAATGTGTAATGTGTTTTCATTTTACATGCAAATTATGTGCCATGCTCGGTATTTCTTTAATTGGAAGTTCTGTTAAATACTAGCCCCTTGCTTTATAATATATTGTGTTCTACTACAGGTCAGCAATATCTCTTTTGACTTAATCATTGCTTGGTATGCTTCTTTAAAAGCCTCTTATCTGGTTGACATATCTTGCGGTGATTATGTTAATCATGACTTTATCCAAATATTTGACACTTGTCCATGCACTTTGCCTACACATACCTTTGCTGAAAATGGAGCACAACAATTGTAGCTGCTTCCCATTCCCACATATCAATTTTGTTAAGTTGGATATTCTTTCCAAATTCTCTGGCACTAATACTGCTGCCATAAGCTAGTAATTTAATCACATCTTAATTACTTAACACATTTAGGTGATTTCACTTTTACATATTTATATAAGTTTGTTCTAAGATAATCTATTCTCTACCACCAAAAGTCTAGCAATTAACCAAGAAGAAGAAGAATTACTTGTAGATATATTAAATAAATAGCACTAAACACATTATTTGCAAACTTGTTTAAAAATTTTCAGTAAATAAAGAATCAATTGCAAAATCTTTAATCTACTAATCTACATTGCTTAACTAGTATCTAGTTTAGGATTAATGATGCCATAATAGGATGCACTTATCCAAAAGTTCCATACGAAGAATAGAGAAAGTAACACAAATAGAGACTCTTAATCTATACAGGAACAACGATGTCAAAGTAACAACCAATCATGTAATTAGAAATCAACAAGTAGAAGGTTTCTTAGATCAAAGAACAATGGAATTGCTTTAGTTGAGTTCCAAGAATAACAAATGATCCTTTTATTTCTTAACACAATAGAGAATGAGAAAGAAAAATAACCAAAACTTGTAATTGCGCATTAATAGAAGTTGATAAGATGTTTCTTTAGATATTTGAAACTACAAATAAAAAGAGGTGAGGAAAGAGCGCACCTCGGATGAAATTTCAACGATGAAATGAGTTATCTAAATAGCAAAATCTTGAAAATTCCTTGTTCACTGATGAAGGTACCAATGGTAAATCATGTTAGAAAATTTAACGTCAATTTAGTTGTCACATTTTCAAACTTATCTTCTAGTTTCTTTCTTAGGAAAATAAAAAACTCTATCAACTAACTCCTAACTAGGGATACCATTGGGTTACTTTTACACATGCGTCTCTAGTATAAATTCAACTAGGTCAAGTTTTTGGAGTTTGAAGTTTGAAGTAACCTTGACCATATAGACTTTTATTTTTGGCTGACTTTAATTGTTGAATTGTAAAAATAATTTTTTAAAAATAAATAATACAGACAATATTATATTCACTTAATACTTATAATCCTTGAATTATTCTCATGATTAATTATAATATTAGATATTATAACTATAGCAATTGTAGTTTGTAAATAGATATTAAAACTATAGCAACAATTCCAAACATTGCATATATAAGATTTTATTGCAACATTTTTTAATTTTGTTGCCTTTTCTAATATATAGCATCAAATTATTTTTTTTCGTTTTTTTTAATATTATTAAAGGCAACATTTTAAAATTTTTGCATTATATTAATTTTTAACAACACCTTTTTAAAATGTTGCAAACATATTGTTGCCTAAAGTACTTTTTGCTAGAGTGATGAAAATTTTCTTCATCGCCTATGGGATTGACATATAAGAAATAGTTAAGAATGATCTCATGTATTAATAAAACTATAGTGAAAGATGAGGTATCTATTAAGGTTCTTAAACAAAAGAGTGGGTATGATGACATCAATAAGATATTGATTTCTTTGAATATAGGAAGGTGCATGATTTTTTATGCTCTATGTAAAATCAGTTCAATAGAGTGTTAATATGTGTAATGATCATGAGTTATGGCATTCATTTAAAGTCATATGTGTGGGTACTAGTTAAGTTAGAGAGAATAACATAAGCATGTTAGCAAACCAATACGAATTATTCCACATGAGACATAAGAAGTCTAATTCTAATATACACACGTGACTCATTAATATTATAAATAGCTTGAAAGGTATTGGTAATACCTATATTGATGTTAATGATGAGAAAATTACTTAACTCCTAACCAAAATTATGAGAGGAATAAGTAGATATCATTTAAGAAGTTAATAATTTGAACACCTTCCTACTTGAAAAGTTGATTGAATCATTCCTAATATAGCTTAAATGTGCTGGGGTTTCGTAAGAGTATTGGACATTCTAGTTGCACATCTCGAAAAATTGGTAACTTTATGGGTAAGAATTGGTAACTTTATGTAAGACTTTTACAAATTTTATGCAATGATTTGTTTTGTCTATGTAGAGTGCAAGTTAGGTGAAAACATTATGCATTTATCATTATTAACAACTATAGTAGATTTACATAAATATTGTTTCTTACAAGCAAATATAGACCTTTTAATATGTTTATTAAGTATGTTAAAGAGAGCTCCAACTAAAAACAAAGTCTCCATCACATTCGTCAAGAGTTGTCGTTACATTTATTTTTGTTTTTAAATTTAGTATTAAAAAGTATTTCCATTTGAAATTTTAGTTTCTATATTTAGTTTTGATTTCTTCCAATTTTCAAATTTTATAAAAATTGTAAAAGGTAATTTTTTTTTCAATTT
>JANIPM010000231.1:36828071-36839626 GCA_027478405.1 Erythroxylum cassinoides
ATGTGGTTTCGACAAAAAGATAGTCCGTATCTATTTGGAGAATAATTTTTGGTTTTTTCTGAAACAAATTGAAAAATTTTAGTGTCTATTGAGTTTTGATATTGAGAAAAGTCAGTGACGGGAAAATTGTTGGGTTAGTGCCGGGAATGTCACGAAAGTGCATAGTACATATCGTTAAATTGCTATATGTGCATTAGTTAATAATTCTGATTTGACAATGTGTAATATATGAGTGTTTGATTTGTGATAGAGGCATATTTGAAACGTCAGCCCACTGACGTTGCCGAGACTTCCAGGCATTAGCAAGGAAGTCAGGTGAGTGACCTATACGGTTCTCCAATTATTAAGTGTTATAATTCAGTGATTTCAATTCTCTAGAGTATAATGGTGGGACATTATTGATTGTGAATTCCGGAAAGAAGGTCCGGAGTATTGGAGTGATATGATATAGAAGTGCTATAGGTACGTGAAATTGTGAACTACTAGCCTATGATATAACTGAATAGGATTCATGTGATTGACTGTGCTATATAAATGTGATTGTGGCATTCATAGGCTAATTGAGTGTGGAATATGAATAAGTGCTTAATAAAGTGATGAATTGTGGCATATGCAATTCATATATGAATGCATGAACAGAAATTGATAGTTGTGATTAGAGCAGCCACCGATCAGAGCTTTTAGCTCAACTATTAATGTGCCCTTAATAGGATAGTTTCAGAGCCTATGGCTCAACGATTAATGTGCCCCTAGTGGGATAGTTTCAGAGCCTCTGGCTCAACGATTAATGTGCCCGTAATGGGACAGTTTCAGAGCCTATGGATTAACGATTAATGTGCCCCTAGTGGCACAGTTTCAGAGCCTCTGGCTCAATGATTAATGTGCCCTTATAGGGACAGTTCAGGCTCTCGGTCACAACACTGTAATAAATTGAAAAAAAGTGTTACATGCTACATTTGTTTTGATATATTTGATTGAATGAAAGGCAAAATGCCATAACTGATGTGATAACAGTCATGGGGTACTTATAGCTGTGAAAGTATGACAAATTGTATTGTGTCTTGAAATAAAATGGTTGTTGACCAGAGTTGCCACCGATCAGAGCCTTCGGCTCAACGTATGAAAATGAGCTTCGAGCTCATAAGTGATTTAGAGCCTCAGGCTCAACGTACAATGAGCCCTGTATCCATTCAGATAAGGGACAGATATTAATGAGCCCTACTATGGGGACAGTTTAGGCACTCGGTCACAGCAATAATAAATGGGAAGTTAGTGTGATGTGTATGTATCAAAAATGGAAAATGTGAATGTGGATTTCCGTAAAAGTGTGAATGTGCAATTATGTGAAAGTGTATTATGAAATAAAGTTTAAATGTATGTGAATTGTGAAATATGATCAGATAGGCAACAGTGTGAATATATGTTGTGTATTGATATTGTTGCATGGATTGAGCGGACCATCGATGATGGTCACTTATTGAGTTCGCAAAACTCACCCAAAATTTGCAATTATTTTTCAGCACTTAGAAGAATACCCCGTTAGGCAACGAGTGTATAGTGATCGCTTGAGAGTGATAGAAGAGGTCGGGATCAGTTGCGTCTGTAGTAGTGTGATAACCTTTGTAACATATTATAGTGTATTTATCAGAGGACCCTCGTGGTCATTGTATTTACCAATTATGTTATGTAAATAGTTTTTCGCATATTATATAATGTTAGTGTAAGTTTGTTTTAAAAAATTATACTGAGATTTGACTGAGTGATGTAGCACACCACTCTCGCAGGGCACGGACTCGGATATCACCATCGATGTCAGGTTCGGGTCTTACGGGAGTGGGGTGTTACATTTAGGTGGTATCAGAGCCCAGAAGTACGAACTTACTTGGGCTTTTTCTTAAAGATAGGTCAAATCGTATATAGTAAAGACATGTCATAGCAGACCGTGGCAACTGATCCCTAGTCTGAGTCCTATGGGTATGATTCATACGCATGAACTAGTGTTAAGTGTTTCTGAGGGAGAAAAGGAATGATATGTCAGCATATGAGCCAATGTGGATTATGGGCAATCGGGAATGGGAAAAGTAAAATCGTGAGGGCGCGAGGCCCGAGAGGCCAAAGCCCTTTTTGTTGACGCGAGACCCGAGAGGCTGAGGTCTTACAGATTGTTAATGATATTCACATTGTACTGTGGTTATAAACCCTCAAATGTGATATGACTGTGAAGACAGTAGCATGGGCTGATTTAGGAAAGAAGTGATATCGAATTGAATGATGACACTTAAAGTGTATCAATGGCGTTGAAAGAAAACGAAAATTGCGATACCCTGGAATGGTCAATTTGGACATGAGAGGGATATAGGTAAAAAGTGATAAGAGTTACAATCTAGCATAACGATATGTCTATGTTTGATCAAAAGCTCAATGATGACTAGGCAATTGTGATTCTGATGAGTATGTCTGATGAAATGGGATAAGTGGAAATGAGAAAAAGGCAGACATAGATTCACTGTATTTGTGTTGATATAAGTATGATGGAATGTTTTGTATCGTAAGTGAAGAATTGTTAGGAAGAAACGGCAAATGTGAGATTAAAGTGTACAAGCCGGTTAAAAGAAATAATTCAATGGGACATGGATGTGAAATGTGAGAAAATTTATGATATAACAAAATATTTTTGTCTGTGAAAATGAGGTTTCATTCCATTGATGCTTCTGAAGTTATAATTTTAAATGGATTGAGAATATTCAAATGGACGAGGAAATAAGAGGAACATGATTCTACAAATGATAAAATGTGATATATGATGGGTAGTATGGAAAATGTTAGAGGAAGTGATAAATACCAGAAAATTGAAGCAGAATTGTCGTAATATGTGTGTTAATGTGAGGAAAAAGTGCAGGGTCCATTATGAGCCTACAAAAATCGATTTCTGTCATGATTATATGGTAAACCTCAATCATGGGCTGGAACAAGGAAAGTTATGTTATCTAAAGTTAATTGAAGATAAGTAGCATTTGTGAATGTGATTAATGGGAGACTTGACATTAACACATCTCTAAGTAAGATGTAAGGATTTGGTCTCTACTGGGGTATTTGAGTTACTAAAATTGATTGATTCCTCTTTAAGCCTCATTATCGAGGATGTTTTGATCATATTAATTGTGATATGAATTGATATACTCTTCCTTTCCTTGAAATATAAAGAAACCATGGGAATCAATTGATGAACAAGGGGTTATGGATAATAGTGGGATTAGTATCACGAAATCAATGTGAAAGGATAAGTTGGTTAATTTGATGTATGATCAATGATAGAATAAATTTGAAATGAATAATCAGTGAGTCAAGCGAATAGTGGAATTACATCCATAGCAAAGCCTCAAGTATAAGAGTTAGAAAAGGCTAATGGGAATGTATATCCTTTGTTGATGTAAGGTATCCAACTATATAAGTGGATTTCAGCAATTCGAGGAGACAGTCTTGTTAATGTGAGGTGAAAATTGGGCCACATCACAGACTGTGGAAAGAAGTTTGTGAATTACAAAAGGTACCTCTGATGGGGGATTTTTCCAGTGCGGGATAGATTGAATATGGGGACCAACTGGTAAAAATGGAAAGACAGTGGTATAAGTCATTGTGGAGTCTTTGCGAAATTGAAAGAACTGCTGAAATTTGTTGAGAAAAAGAAATCCTAAGACAATAGAGGATAGCAAGTGACAAGACTATAGTATTGAGGGATTAGTTATTCAAGTAATTACAAGAATTATCCATGAGCAAAATGAGTTTTGCGGTTATATCTATTAGCAGCAACAAGCAACATGAGATCAATGAAAAGAGTAAAAAGAAAATTATTTTGAAAAATTTACGATTTTGCTGTCTATGACAAGTTCTTGCATGAGATTAAGACATAATCTATTGCAATAGTAATTGATTTTGTGTACTTAAGGATAATTGTAGTCTTATGAGTTGAATTGGATATATGTCTTGAAAGATGCTGTGCTGGTAATGGGTTTTGAAGGATTGGAAATTTGATTTTTGTATAAATAGACAGATTGATAGAGATTAATAGAAAACCGAAATTGGAAAAGATTGTTGGATTATATAGAGGAGCCTGTTCTAATACAGTTATTATGTAAATCAACAGTATTAAATGAAACTTTGCATAGTAAAGTACTACATATGTGGATATTGGGTTACTCGATCAAGTGAAATAATGTGGGTATGGTGACAAGTTAAAGTGAAGCAAAGAGACAATTTACCAATAAGAAATAGTAATATTAGTTTTGCAAAAAGGAATTAGGAAAGCCCGAACTGTGGATTTGAGGATTGTGATGGCATATAATATGTGTACTTCTAACGAGAAGTCCTTATAAGTGGATCTCAAAAGAGCAAATTGGCGGCTACAAATGTCGATCTGCGTGATTAGATGTTTGAGTCCCTCGTACCGGGACAAATTTGAGAAGGGTATAAGGTGCATACGCCTGAAATATTTCAGCATAGGAGGTATAATGCAAGGTGATTTCAGCCAAACTCATTATTTTATTGGATGAGACAATAAAAAGAGTGGATCACCATTAGTAGAAGTCAGAATGAAATTGGAATGCCATTAGTGAGTAAAGTGGTAGTGAAATGATTTTTTTTTATAAATTTAAATAAAGTGGAAAGACGAATGGATTGTGGTGGATATCATAGAAGTAGGGATTATATGGAAAATGATGTGAAGGTTCAGAGTGCGAATACCGATTCATATTTCAATAAGACACATGGTAATAAGGGAAACTAAGTGTGACATAAATTGGTTCATATTAAACGATGACAAAAATGAGACTATGGCATTTTAAGTGATTTTGTGGCTCAGATTGTGTAATGTGATAAATATGTGAGGCTGAAATTGGTATTAATGAGTTGAATTTTCTGAAACTCATCAGGGATATAATTGACAAGGTATGATAGCTAAACTGAGAATTGAGCAACCTATTGATAAGGGCGATTATTATGTTATAAAGGGAACATCGAATTGAATGATGAAATGAAAAAAATAAGTCAGTGAATGTGATAACAGTACCCCCTATCTTTTTCCAATGTCAAAATGAATTTCGAGGACGAAATTTTTATTAGGAGGGGAGAATTGTAACATCCCATCATCGATGGGAAGGATAAATTGGTAAATTTGGATTGGATGTGAGTGTGTATTTTACATGCATAAATTGGCCTCTATGTGGATACGATTGGTAAATTTGGCAAATGCACATGATTGTACTTACACTCGTGACAATTCCTGGCATATGTGCCTATAAATGAAATTTTAGTAAAAAATGTGAAATTTGTGTTTGAAAAATGAAGTTGGAGTGATTTAAGTGTATTCTGTATGAAATTGCTAAGTGAGTACCGATGAGATTTCCGATACTGGCAACGACTGTCAAAATGGCTCTATAATTAAATACATGATTTAGGAAATTTGTTTTATCATGAGACATTGGAATTTGGAGAGAATTATGAAAATCAAAGTGAATGAATTGATTGAATTGGAAATTGATGGGCATGAAAGTGAATGATTCTGAAAGAATTGAATCTCAATTCAGTCCCTAAGAGTTGGAATTTTCTAAATTGAAATAGAGAAGTTAAAAGAATTGGTATAAGGGCAATTTGGACAAGATACTTAAGATTTTAAGGCTTAAGGTTAAAGGAAGGGGGCAAAATGGACTTTTCACATTTAAAATGGGTACAAATAGTTGAAATTAGGGCTTTTGATTGAGAATGGGAGGAGGAAACCGTGGGAGAAGAAGAAGGGAAGAAGAGGATGGGTTTTTGATGAATCCATGAAGAGATTGAGGATTTTGAAAACCAAATCAAGTAAGTTAAAGCCTCTTTCCTATTGATTAGTGAATTGATTCTTGTTTTGAGTGTTAAAAGCTATAGAATGGGTGATATATGTTGGTTTTTAGGGTTACCGTTTGTGGATGAATTTTGTTTGTTTTGTGAATGATATGGAATGATATTGGTTTAAAATTGAGCTGAAAATGAGGTATTAGTGATGTTTAAGTGTTTAGTTGAGTTATGTTTTAAAAAATGGGAGAAATTGGATTGAATTGGTTGAGAAATCGGGTTTCGGAAGACTTGCGGGACTCGCACGTCGCAACGTGCTCATGAGCACGCCTCGGTGCATGCGGGCGTGCACGCCGCGGCGCAGACGAGCGTGCATGTGGCGATGCGGGCGAGTGTGCACGCCGCGGCATACACTTGCTTCCTCGCCGCGACGAGCTACTGTTCTCAGACAGTTATGTTTTGATTTTTCAGCCTTAACTTTTTGTACCGATTTTCAATTGAGATAATTTCGGATTTGTTATGAACTAGAGGCAAGGGTTTATGCGTTTATGAAAAAGGAAAGTATTAAATCAGTCTTTTTAAGTTCTCAATTTTGGATGAAAATGTAGTGTAAAATGTGATTTCGACAAAAAGATAGTCCGTATCTTTTTGGAGTATAATTTAGGATTTTCCTGAAACCAGTAAATGATTTTAGTATCAATTGAGTTCTGATATTGGGGAAAGGCTATGATGGAAATTTTTGGGATAATGCCGGAATGTCACGAAAGTGCATAGTACATATCATTAGATTACTACATGTGCATTATTGCTGAATTGGACGATGTGTTAAATATATGTGTTTTGATTTGTGATAGAGGCACATTTGGAACGTTGCCGAGACTTCCAGGTGTTAGCGCGGAAGTCAGGTGAGTGACCTAGACAGTTCTCCAATTATTATGTGTGTCATAATTATGTGTTTATGATTATTTGGAGAATAATGGTGGGACAGTGATTGATTGTGAACTCCGGACAGAAGGTCCGGAGTATTGGTATGATATGATATAGAAGTGTTATGGGTATGTGATATTATGATCGTGATTTTTATGCGACTAATTGTGAGTCATTTATCCGATTGTGGAAATTTGGAAATGATTGTGGTTTATGTGTATGTAAATAAAGTGACTGAATTGTGACACATGCCTTTCATACATGAATGTATAACCAGTAAATGACAGTTGTGACCGGAGCAGCCACTGATCAGAGCTTTTAGCTCAACGATAAATGAGCCCTTAATGGGACAGTTCAGAGCTTTTAGCACAATGATTAATGAGCCCTTAATGGGACAGTTTCAGAGTTTTTAGCTCAACGATTAATGAGCCCTTAAGAGTATTTAAGATGAAGCTCTGATCTAACGTACCAAAGGCATTATGAAAATATATTTTCAAGCAAAAATCTTTTTTATAATCTTTCCTAATATAATTTTTGAAAAATCTTAAGCAAGTAAAATGCGGTCCCTAATTTGCCTCCATTTTATAAATGCATTATTCAAAAATGTCAATGTATTTAGAAAGGACATTCATGAGCCTATTAAAGATGAGTTTGGAAATGATTTTACAAAAGGTGTTACATCATAAGATAGGCCTAAAGTCCTTCAAGGAGTTAGAAGAAAGTTCCTTGGGGATAAGGCATATAAATGTCTTGTTGATCTCTTTTGGAGCTTTATATGGTTAAAGAACTATAATATTGCCTTAATTACCAAGTCTTTGATTAATGGACAAGTCTTATGGTAAACATAGGCATTTACTCCATCTAGACTAGGTGCCTAGTTAAGGTGTAAGTCAAATAGAGCCGAAGCACTCTTAACTTTAAAGGTAGTGAAGGGAGAGCTTAAGAACTCCTTTTCCTAAGGGGATAACTCCTCTTTAACAATATCCTGAAATATAGCAAAAGAAGAAGACACTCTATTTAGAGAAGCATAAGCCGCTAAAAAATAATTGTAAGCTTCCTCCTTCATTTCTTCATAATCATTTATCTTAACACCATCAGCCTTAATGAGTGAGCTTATTCTATTTCTATTGTTTTTTATTAGGACAATCCTAAAGTAGAAGTTTGTGCATCTTTCCCCATCCTTTAGCCATAATTTCCTTGATATTTGCTTAAAAAGTGAATAATTGATCTATATTATTTCACTGTAAGATTTGAATGCTCTAAATCCTAGTGCCTTGAATATGTTATCTTATATACTAGTATATAGTAGATCTTGAATCCTTAAAAGCTCCTCCCTAGTTTCGTTGACAACTGTGCAACTATACTACATCTTGTTTAGCTTCTTTAACTCCTCCTTTATTTGCTTCATCTCTTTCTAACATGTGTACATTTTATAACCCTGGAACTTTCCTTTAAGACTAGTTTGTATGCCTTCCTCAAATCCCCCACATTCCACCAAATGATTGTTGAATATAAAAAGAGAGTGCTTCTTTATCCCTTCCTATATAAGTTTGACCAAAATAGGGGATTGATCTAAGTAAAACATTAGGAAATTTTGCTAGACTATTATGGAATTGAGATAGTCAGAATGTATAAACAATGGCCATATTCACTTTTTTAATAAACCAATTTCTTCGTTGTTTATGCAACTAGGTGATTAAACAACCATTCATTCTCAAGTTTTTCATTTGTATTTGTTCATGGCATTCCTTCAGCTCATCATTGTTATTACTAAAACTTACATTTCCTTCAGCCTCTATTGAGATTTAAGACTTAGTACTAGAAGGTGAGTCTCACAATTGTCCTTATTAGGTAGTTTATCACCCCTTTCCTTGTTCCCTTCCTCTATTAGGATGGTATGCTCTTTCTATTGGACTTCTTCCTGGCTTGCTTGAGTGACACCATCCTAATTGAGTTAGCCTACATTAATTCCTTATAATTACCTGTCTCAAACCTTTGACCATTTGGTTTCCAATTTTTATTTTTATTAATACTACCCTTTGGTCTCCAAGTGTAGGAAACCCCTACCTAATCCTCAAACACGTTACCCTCTTTATTTAATCTCATTATAGGCATACCTTTAGGGGTTTTTCTCTCTAATTTGAATATAACACATACTCTGGCATACTGAACTCTAAACATTGATGAAATGCCCCGTTCTAAAAATAATACTTTCCTTACATAACTTGACAAGTAGTTCAAACCATTTATAGTCCAATGCTTAAGGGAAATATTGTGTATGTTTATCTATATATGAATATGCTTTTGATTCAAATTCTCAAGTTATAACCCAAGTTTCCACTTTTACAGGAATAAAGGCTTGGAGTTATAATGCTAGGGACTTGCTTCCATCAATTTTTGAGCTTAGTTTAAGGACTTAAATATGAAAAAAATCCTTCTCAGTAATCAAGAGTCTTTGGAGTCCATAGCCCCTCCACTATGCTCCAGAATCATGCATTAAATGTAAGAATGTTGGTATTCTACTAGTAAAGAATCCAACAAGGGTGGCATTTGTAGCGCCCCCTTACCATAAGGTATACACTGAGACGCCCGGAGGTCATTCCGGCACGTAACCTAGGATAAAGGCATGCTACGTTCACTCACTACCTTCACTTATTAAGGCATGGTATCATTATTCACTATGAGCATCAATAGAAAATCACAATATTTTAAAACCAACTTTTTCCTCATTTCATTTCATAAAAACCCGATTGTCTACATTGTGACTTTCAACAATTTCCATCTGTACATCATCAAAACCTAATACAATAGTACTACATGAATGAGGAAAATATGTACAATCTAACTAATCTGTCCAAAAATCTTGGCTGACTGACCTTTGAGCCATGACTTCTCTTGCCAATCACAATCTACACAGCAATAGAACCTCTCAATAGCTAGAGTCATCCCTTAGTCCTGAAAAGACAATGTTGCAATTTTGATGAGTTTTGCGAACTCAATGAGGTAACCATCATCAATGGTTCACTCAATTCATATAACAAATTCTCTCACAATTTTTCATTTCACATGAGTAACACATTTCACTTAAGCATAAGCAATTTTGCATTTCACTCCCGCAAACATACTTAACAAGATGCATATGAAATGCTCATGAGACAATTTCCAATTGTTACGTTGTTGTGACTGAGTGCCTGAACTGTCCCATATTCAATTTGGATATCAGACTCATTAATAACTATCCCTTATCTGATGAGGATACAGGGATCATTACACATTGAGCCTGAGGCTCTGAAACACTTGTGAGCTCGAGGCTCATTTTTATTCGTTAAGCTTTAAGTTCTGATCATTGGCTACTATAGTCACAACTTCCATTATCTGATTATGCATTCATGAATGGAATGCATGTATCACAATCAATCACAATATAAAGCACATAGGTATTCATATTTGCATTCAAGTAGCACTTCAATATCTCAATCCACATTACACAATCATCGGACCTTCTGTCCGGAATCCACAATCAAATCTCATTCATTCATTATTCAAAACATAATCATAAGCAAACAATAATTGAGAGGAACCGTCTAGGTTACTCACAAGTTGCTCCTGAAGCTAATGCCTGGAAGTGTCGGCAACGTTTGGAGGTTGACGTTTCAATTGCTCCTCTATAACAATTAACACACACATATATCACAATTTGCACAATTATGCGTGTTCATTAATGCACATGTATGAAATGAATTATGTACAATGCATGTTCATGACAATCCCGGGTATCCTTCCATGAATGTCATCGCAAAACAATCAAATATCGGAACTCACTTAGCTGACATTTGTTCGTGGGGTTTATACCTCAACAAACCATGTGAATCCAATTTCATAACATAACGAGCCATTTCAAATTTTTCTCCAAACTCTAACTTTCGGATCTACTGTTCTTGATCATTAAGACAATGAAAATAAAGAAATTTGACAGTACTTTCTTCTAGAAAAGCATTCCTCTATGTCTTATCTTTCTAATGCCACCAAAAGCATTCAATTTGGTTCATTAGGGTGAAAGTTATACTCCAAATATTTCCGGACTGCTTTTATTCCGAGACAATACCCTATACTCAACTTCCATCCAAATATTGAAATTCTTAGATTCTAATTCAGAATTTGATTTCTTCATATAATTTTTATCCCCATGTTTCTATTTTACTCCAAATAAAAAATCATCTCATTCGGAGGTCGGATGACGAAGTTATGACCCACTTTCATTCATAAACATTTTTTTTCAAAACCACAAACATAACATGCAGCAATTGATAACCAATTCGGGCCCACTTTCATTCATAAACATTTTTAATGAACACAATACAATAAATAAAATTTCAATAGCCAATTAGGGCCCCTTATAATTACAAAGCACTTTAGTTATAATGTCTTTACATTCCACCATAAAAGCCATTATATACATATTGAACAAAATTTCGAAATACATTAATTTTCAAAAATGGTGAAAATACAAATTTATACAAAAATAAGAAAACATTAATGCAGACTCAAACTGATCCCGTCCTCTTCTTTCACTCACATGCAGTAAGTATACTCCCATTTGCCTAATGGAGTATTCTTCGGAGTCTTGAAAAATATTTGCAAATTTTGGGTGAGTTTTGCGAACTCAATGAGTAACCATCATCGATGGCTCACCCATTCACATAACCCATAATTTACATTTACTTGATTTCACATTTCACATTTAATTTCACACTTCACGTTCAATTCACTTAATCATTCTTGTTATGCATATGTAGTGCACA
>JANIPM010000231.1:36959465-36976064 GCA_027478405.1 Erythroxylum cassinoides
ATGTGTAAGTTGGATATGTTTTTACTCTAACATGCCATTATCATAGGATATGTACTTGAATATTCTTGAATGTTTGGATACGTACCTTGTGGTAGTGGGATGTTGCAGATAATCTTGTGTTAGATGATTCAGTGCCATCCCACTTCAAGTTTCCTCACCCATAATAGGTCCATGATTTGTTTATTTAAGAAGAGATGGGTTGGCCTGTTATACCAGTAAAAAGTATCAGGATGAAGAGAGGGAGCATATGAAGGTTGTAAGTGAGAAAGGTGATACGAAAAATGCCATCTATCACCATTAATGAACGATTCCATTTTGTTATATACAGGGATATCAATAGGAGCTCTATGCAACTATTGCATATTGGTAGAGATTTCCTTGGCTTGCCCAATTATCAAAATATAGGGAAATTAGCTTCCCGTTGTCAATGGTGCAAGTCATATGGTGGTATACAAGATTTCTCAAGTGTAGTAATTGATTCAGAAAATAAGAGCTATTTGGAGACATAAAGTCAATCCAGATTCTTCGCCCTCTAAGAAAATAGGAATGTATCCATCGTTGCCATAAAGATGTTTTTATCTTCGTTAATCCACCATAACCTCTTCAATAATAGTGTCTGGTTTGTGAGTTTAACAGAGATAATATTCAGCCCTCCTTCTTCTTTTGGATAACAAATATTAGTCCATTTGATTTTTGCACTTCCTTTAACTCCCATCGACTGATTCCACAAGAAGTCTTTGAGTATTCTTTCTATTGCCTTAATGACAGCTTTGGCAAGGAAAATATGTGAGCACTAATAGATATGCAAGGAACTCAACATTGATTTGCTAAGGTGAAGTTTTCTAGCAAAAGATAAGAATTTATTCACCCTAGATCCTATTCATCTATGAATTTTCTCTATGATTGGAGTACATTCTAGGAAGGTAAGTCTTCTTGTTGAAACCGGAAGACCTAGATAGATTAAAAGTGGGCCTTTCTCAACTATACCTATGAGTGACGCTATTTAGGTAGCCATTGGAGCAGCTCCTTTGGAAATGATAAAATGACTCTTATGGATGTTGATGCACAAGCTCGATATTGCATTAAATATGTCAAGAGCCTTCACAAAGCTTTATATAGATTCAAGCTTGGCACTGCAAAATAATAACAAAACATCTGCAAAGGAAAGGTTAGTTAAACCAAATTTCTTACACTTAGAATGGTGTTTAAACTTAGGATTTAAAGTCACTTCATGTTGTATGATGGAGTTGAGAACTTCCATGCACATGATGAAAAGTTAGGGGAAAAGACGATCCCCTTGCCTTAAACCTTTTCCTGCCTTGAACAGCTTTGAGGGGTTGTCATTAATAAGCACTAAGTAAGAAACGGTGGTGACACATTTTTTAATCTATTGGATGAATATATTTGGGAATTCATAGGCTTGCATCGTTTGCCACAGGAAACTCCATCGAACACTGTCAATGGTTTTATGAAAATCAATCTTTATGGTGCAATTAGGAGTGGAGGTCGCACGTGAGTAACCCTTGAGGAGATCTTGCACCATTAATATATTATCGCCAATTTGCCTATTACAAGTGAAAGCTCCCTGATTTTCACTGTTGAGAGGGATAAGTGCTTTCTTTAGCCTAGTTGCAAGGATCTTCGAGATAATTTTATAGAGGAAGTTTGTATAGGAGATTGGTCATAAATCACTAAAGGAAGAGGAGTGATCACTTTTTGGAATCAAGCAAAGAAAAGTGTGATTAATTTCCTTGAGAAGTACTCTGTTAGAGAAAAATTCCTTTATAGCCTTCTGAACAAAGGGCTCTATGATTTCTCATGATTTTTGGTAGAAGTAGCCATTGAGTCCATCTAGATATGGGGCTTTCATACCATTCAAGTGGGTAAGAATTTCCTTAATTTCCCTATCATTAACTGCCATAGTCAACATGTCGAAATCTGCAGGGTTTAGTCTCTTAGAAATGAACGCCGAGAGATTTGCATTAGTGACAATTTCAAAAGTTGAAATACCCAGCAAGGTGTTGAAAAACCTGATAGCCTCCTCTTGAATGTCCTAATAGTTCTATAGCTGAACTCCCTCACCAGTAGAAATGGAGTAGATTCTATTTTTGTTTTTTCGAGCTAGGATGGAGTTGAAAAAGAACTTGGTGCATTTATTGCCTTCCCTAATCCAATTCACTCTAGCTCTTTGTTAAAGGAATGAGTTGTGATTTTGAATTATGGACAGGTAGTGATAGATGACATGTTTTTCATTAGCAAGAAGCTGTGGATCCTACGGATTTATTGCAAGACAACGCTAGATGCTCGTAAGTACTTTAATGACTTTAGAAAGAGAATGGGCAGAGAAGCCTCTCAAGGAATGCAGTGATCTTAGTTCCTTTTTAATTGCCTTCATGTTTTGGATGCAAATGAACGTTAACAATCAGATCCTGTCTCACAAGCTTTAAGAAAACTTGATGCGTTGACTAAGTGATTGTTAAACCTAAAAGGGAGTTTCCTAGCAACCAATGAGATAAGATGCTCCACCCTGATTGGGGTATGATTTGAGAGTAGAGGATCAAGGAATGTGGCACTGTTGTTGGGAAACTGAGCAAGTCAGTTGCCCTGACCAAGGGCACGATCAAGTTTCTTTTGTATGAAGCAATGGGAGCAGGTTTGTTTATTGGACCAAGTGTACTTATGGCCAACGAACTTCAAATCTGTCAATCCTGGTTGATCAACACATGTCCTGAAATCATTAGAGAAATGTCAAAGATTACAATTACCATGGGCCTCAGATGGATACAAAATAGAGTTGAAATCACCACATAAAATCCAAGGCAATTAGATGTCTCTGCTAAGAGTGATTAAATCAGACCATAATGTTGCTCTTTGGAAGCCAAAATTACTAGCATAAATGATGGATGAAATAATATCAGTGTTATCATTCAAAAAGGATACTTTAGGGTGCAACATTTGCTCATAGAAATGGAGAAGGTTAACTGTAACTTCATCAGCCTTATAGTAGACTATAATGCAAACCAAGAAAATGGTGAGAATGGTTTGTAAGCTTCTGCCAACCTAAATCCAGAATTAACTTACCAACATTCTCTACTTTTATTTTGGTTTCTAGTAATCCTACAATGAGAGGCCTTTCTCTCCAAACAAAATCCCTTAAAGCAGATTGTTTTGTAGGGCAATTTAAACCTCGAACATTCTAGATGATAATTATTAAAGATATTTGTTGTTGGAGCCCTTCATGCTCCTTTGAGATCTCCACCTGTTTGGAATTGCATATTTTGCTCTTCATTGTGTATCCCAACTTTTTATGTAGATTGGTGTTAAATTGTTTTTTCTTGTATCTCTTAAAGTCTCATTTCATACATAAGAAAGATATTATTAGGTCCTCTAATGGTAGTCTTATCATTCATTCTTTTATTGTAACCCGTACGGTCGGTTCCCCTGGGTCTGTAAATTAGATACTTATAATAAATCCAAACCGGTCCGATTCGACTCCATGTAGGTCTTTTTCTCTTCTTCTACTTCCATTTTTAGTGATTTTGTTTTATATTTGCTTTTTGCATAATGTGTGTTACTTCAAGTACACCTTGAGGTTTCTTCTTCTTCTTCTTCTTTTCCATTTAAAAAGCAATACAGATTGGAATGAAAGAACTACACCTGCCTCTCTTCATTAACTAAAACAGAAATGAATCTTACAGAAAGAAAATTAAAAAGTCACAGTCAAAGTCAAATCACAAATATGAGAAACATGATTTATGTAAATCGATAACATTATTTATATCCACATTGCAGTAAGACTTGTATCATTCTTTATAAATTACAACATACTTAAATCTTGTTTGTATATGAAATTAGAGTAAGATATGTTACGTCAGTCGTACTCACAAAAAAAGTTCTGCAATCGTTGTGTGACTAGCTGCAATGGCTAAAAACCGGAGGTAAAATGCGTGCTTATGCGTCATGGAATCTCTTCTCTAAAAAATTGTCTTCATGCTATGGACTAAAGCCAAACTCACAATTACGGCTGTTTAACCTGATGAAGCTAATATGCATTTCTTCAATGTATGATTCGAGCAACACATCAGGGAGAGATATCAAAATTCATTGTATATATAGAAAAAGAAATTAACATGAGGTGTGATCCAGGCAAGTTTCAGCTACAATATTATTGAGTTGCTAAAGCATAGTAGCCTATAAAACCCCACTTTATTTAATGCATGCCCGTTTGCAATTTATAAGAAAGGGATCTAACAAGTTCGCCTACAGAACGTCCTAATTACTTGTTTTATTTCATCACGTGAAGCTAGCTTTAGCTACCACTTCTGTCTGTGGCAACGACTCTCTGCTTCCTTCTTGGTAATGTAGTAATCAAATTAATGGGATTGTTTGATATTGAAGGAGAATATCGTTTTCTCAGTTAAGATAATAAAAAGATTGTCACATTCTTAGGTAATATGTACATATCAGGACTCTATTATTGCATACTTAAATTGTGAGGGAGAAAGTGACTAACAACTATAAATCTAATGAATTGGTTTTTTGAACGTATCCTTGCCAATTTAGGAAAAGCACGTCGCGGGGTGACTTGCTCATGGAATGTGACAAGAGGAAAAATGATAGTGACCCCAAGTTAGTTGTGGATTAGTTGAGCTTGAATTTACTGGTAGCCTCACCTTCCAAAATTATTAGTGGATGGTTGACCATAAATTTTGCTTTTTCCACTTTTTGTTTTAAAATTATTAACTTTTGAGACAAAGATTGGGAGAGGAACCAACGAGTTTTGTGTTTTGTGCTTAAAATATAATAATTTGTATTTTTATACAAAAGGCTTTTCTCTCTATATACAGGTTTTGTTCGATAGAAAATTTACAGTTTATTTATAAAATATAAGAAAGTTCAAATTTTTAAGTTCCTGATTAGGATATTGTAACATAGCTTTTACGAGGCTAATGAGAATTCTTATATTTGAAGCTAAGTCATTACTTCACCAAGACACAATAGAAAATGCTGCCTTGTGATACAAATTATAATTTGTCCATTTCCTGCCAGTTTTTGTACGTTTAACTTCATTTGGGGAGCTTGCTATTCGATTCAATCGACGCAGGACACGTTTATCAGAAGCATGTTTTTCATGTCATGGATCATATATTGAAATCATGAAGATTTTTACCTTTTAGACTTCTCAGTGGTGTCCACAACAATTTACTATATTTATCAGTGGTGTCCACAAATTAGTATTTATGTTTTTGGTCCACTGGGAGGTAGTTCTTATCTTATAAAACTTAATTTACGAGGTGCATGATTTTCTTACACTAACGCCCTAAGCATCAACACTATTGGCTGTGGTAACAATCTGGATTCAAGAGCGTAGTAGCCAGCTATGGTAGACGTTGAAAGGTGTTGGTTAGGAGTTACGCTCCTTTCTTTATATCATTAGGTCGGTCCATTATTAAACATTAAATACATATCTTGATTTTCGAAAATCAAGTGCTACCATTACACCATATCCTTCAACTTCCAATGTCCAATAACTTGACGGTTAGTGGCCGTGGGCATGACGCTTAGGGGCTGGTTTCTTTCGATTGGTTTACTCACCCAACATATCGCTTTGTTTTGCCGACATTGCGCCAAGAGAATAAATTGTCAAAAAAGAGACAAAGGCCCACAAAATAGCCCTGAGTTAAAGATTTAGTTAGTCGACCTGAGGAAATATCAGCCCAATACCTCGTATCCAACGGCAAAACTTCATTTTATCGCTTTAGATTAGATTGCATCTTCTCTTCACCAGCACAATGTTAGATTATATCGCAAAAGTATGATTTACTTCGAACTACGATAGACTATAATAATAATAATAATAATAATAATAATAATAATAATAGAAAATAGAAAATAATAATAAGAAGAAAAATCATACTAACATTAATATTCATAAACAAAATAATAATAACAGTATTAACGAGAATACTAAAGATCCTAATAATAATAATAATAGTAACTACTTACCTAACTATAATAGGTAAAAGTTAAAAAATACAAGAGAAATAATAGGATCTTTTTATGAAAGATCTCTACCTAAATCCTAACATGCCAAATGAACCTATTTATCAACTAACGAGAATGAAGATTTGAGATGTAATTAAGTTCCATTAATGGTTTCGATAAGATAATCATTTGACTGAACTTCCAATTCTGTTACAGTGAAGAAAAGCTGGTTAGAAGAACGTCTACTTATAAATAAGAAGAACAATGTCTTGAGGACACAGAATGTTCAGTCAAAGGTTGACTGGGGCTGTTTTTGAACGAATCGTCGCCAATACCAATGCTCCTCCCATATTTTGTACATGGAGTCCAAGGGAATTCCTTTCGTCTCCGGCAGGAAAATCACTACAAAAATAGTCATCGCAGCAATCCAACCGGCATAGAATAGAAATGTGCCAAATTTGAAGTGGCATAGCATGGTCAAGAACGTCTGCGACAGAACAAATGTGGTAGCAAAATTCACAGCCACGCTTATGCTTTGGCCCGTAGGTCGAATTTTCATAGGGAAGATTTCACTTGGAATGAGCCAGCTTAGAGGACCCCATGACCAACCAAAACCAGCTGCATAGAAGCACATCAATACGAGGACCAGTATTGCGTAACCCTTGGAGATGTGCTTTTCGCCTGAAGCACCTGTTGTCGCCGCTAGGACAATCGCTACCGCAACCTTTAACAGAACAGAACACATTACAAAGTAAATGAGTTAGTCGTAAAACGTTTGAGGTTTCCCTAAAAGAACTGACATACGGTACAATTAACTTCAGTATATATACAACGATCTCGGTTTGGCTAGGTTCATACCTGACACAAGAACATTAGAGTTCCTCCAGTTATGAACAGAAATCTTCGGCCATACCGGTCAACCATTCCAGTAGAGCAAAGAATGGAGAAAAGGTTAACTAGTCCTAATATAATAGATGCTATCAAAGCTGAATCATTTCCAAAGCCAACTGATTGAAAAAGAACTGGAGCATAGAAAGCAATTATGTTGATCCCAGTTACTTGCTGGAAGAAAGGTACAGCGATTGAAAGAACTAGGTGTGGCCTATGCTGCCTCTTGAATATGGTAACAAAAGGTTCCTGCTGAGCTGCTTTGGCCACTTCACTACATTTGATAAGATCAGCAAGTTCGGCGTCGGCATTTTCGTTGGTTCCCCGTACTTTGATCAAGGCTTGTCTGGCTTGCTCAGTCTTGCCTCGTTCGACCAAACTACTAGGTGTGTCTGATATCAGAAGCGCACCTGTTGTCATTATAGCCGCTGGTACCACAGCTAGTCCTAGGGATACACGCCAACCCCAACTGTGCTTAGAAGTTCCAAAATTTATGCAATTGCTTGCAACCACCCCAATGCCAATGAAAAATTGGAAGCCTGTACTAAATGCTCCACGCCACTTGGGTGGTGCTAGCTCTGAAAGGTAAACTGGTGTTGCCTGCATCGTAATTTTGTACATAAAATAACTGGAAAGCAAAATGATAGGGAAAATCCTATTACGTACGCTATAATACTGTCATCAGGACTATTCAACAGCATTTTCGTTTCATTTATATAGTAAGAGAAAGCAGCACTGACCTGGTTAGTGAAACCAACCCCAAAACCAAGCAAGATACGGCCTAGAATGAGCATGGCAATATTGACAGCCCCGCCGTTGATGGCAGCTCCGGCGAGGAAGGTGCATCCACCGAGCACCATGGTGTTTTTCCTGCCTACTGCTGCGGTTAAACGACTAGCTACAAGTGACGCAGCTAACCCTGCTATATAAAGTGATGATGTGAAGGATGTCAAAACTTGACTATCAAATACGCAATACATGTTTGTTTTGGCCTCTGCTGCTTTCTTCAGTATTGATGGGAAGAACTTCTTGAGGAATGGTACCATGGTCGTAACCCCGCCTGTAGTGTAAATGTTAAAATCATATCGACGATGTTCAACTACGTCGAAAATAAGAGTTTTTTTGGTGTCCACCACCATGAAATTTCATGCTACGAGTCAACAGGAAGTTCCATAAGATTACATTAGTAGAGTTTTGGGTTGGGCCAATCATGCCTCAGTCCAAAGGCCTATTGAATGGTTATAGGTGTATGTTAGGCCCAATCAAACTTCTCAGTTTTTAATTAAAATTCTATTAATTTTCAATCTAAATGATCTAAATTCAAAAAATATTTTCATAATAAATCACACAAAAAAATTTATAAAATCTAATTTAAAAACTAATTTCGATTAATTTACCATTCTTACTGTTCGGTGTAAATCGATAAGTTCTAGATCCTGTAAGCGTAATTGTTTTCTTTCTTGCCCATCAGAAAACAGTGAAAATTCTGTTTACCCCTGCTTTAAGGAGCTAGAAGACAACTTGGCGACGACGACACCTCCGTTACCAAACCGGATCATGACATTCCGCAACAAAAAACTGTTGTTCTGGTATTGGTCAATTATGGACGCTTTAGTGGTGCATTCCTATGTTTCTTTGCAATTTGTCAATAACGGTACTGTCATTAAGATATTTTACGTGGAGTGGTGCACCGTGTACCACTAAAGCGTCCCTCCGTATGGTTGCAGACGCCATACAGGGGGACAGATAACAAGACAATATAATCCTGTCCATCGTAACCGTTTGTTTTCCGCTTCCACTTTTTTGTCCACTGTCGCTGATAAACAGGGACAAAGAAATCCTGTTAATCGTTTTAATGAAAGACAGAGTCACCGACGCTCTTGTAGCCAGTGGAAAATCAGAGCTCAACCTAAACTTCCCGCATCTCGTTTGTCTCCCACTGTCATCTCGCCGGTGTCGCACCCTCGTTTCGTCGCTCCAGCCTTCTCCAATCGCAGGGGTGGAGTCGTTTGACGTTCGCCACTGGACAAAGCTCGCCTTCGCCATTTTAGGTCAGCATTTTGGGCGTTCTGCGATTGGTTCTTCGAATCATGTTGTTCTTTTCAGTTGACGTCTTCTTCTTTTGGGGCTTTGGATTTATTTTTCTTAACGATCAGATTAGCACACGTTTGTTGCGAGTCTTCGATTGACACCACGCTCGTCTCATTCCCGAACCAAAGGTTACTGTTTTTTCTGTTAATTTGTTGTAAATGTCGCTGCTGCGTACATTGTCTTCATCTTCATAGAGGTTCAACCGTAGAGAACAATTTGTATTAGCTTTGCTAAATAGTGTGTTGTTGCAGGCTGTGCTCGTGTTTGTTGATCGGTCAGACAGCATACCTGTGCAAAGAATTTGTTCCATCTCTTTTCAGAGGTATTATATTTTTGCAAATTTAATCCACTGCTTTGATCAATAGATTACATGTATGGATTACTACACAGTCGATTAGAACCTATTTTCCTATGCTGATTAAACAACTCTCGTTTTAATCAACCTTTCTCTTGCTGATTTGAAGTTGTAAACTGTAGATACCTGCATATCACATGTCTGTTGGTCTATTGCATTGCTCAGTTGAGTTGACTATGTTTACTTTGCTTTCTGTTTTGTTGTTGTGTTTAATGGTGAACTGAACTCTCTGGATTATTTCTAATTTCCTATATGTTGTTAAGTCATTAAGGATTTCAAAGTTCTTGTCTTTAATAATGAAGTTTATATGTTGATGTGTAGCATATAAGACTTGATTAGGTAATTGAGAGGATTGGTTTATCAGTAGAGAAGTTCTGGATTAAAAGAATGATTAAAATACAGATTGCTTAATATAAGTGATCTTCTCTGAAGCTATTCAATAGATTGCTTAATAAGTGAAATGGGAATGGCCCTGATTTCTTGGGTTCACGGTAATACTTCCCAAGGACTGGCTTAGCTGCCTTTGTCTGCCATGAAATAGAACATCAGAAACTCACTGCTGTTAATAATCTGAATGTTCCATATATAAAATACACACATTACTATTGATAGAATATCTTACTGCTTCTACCAAATGGTAGTGAGGGATTTGAGGGAAGAGGTGATGTATAACATGAGTGCCAATATCATGGTGGATGTTGTTTATCCATCCGTAATCTCTATCTACTGTTGTCAACCCGCCTCTCAGATAACTCCATTCCTGCCCGTTACATACTTTTTATGATGTTAAAGTTCTTCAAACACATACATTTCTGTAAGTACTTATTAGGAGTACCTTGCCACGATACCAGGGAAGTTTCTGCTCATAGCCATGGTGGTGCAAGTACGTTACTATATCAATCCACATCACAAAACCCTGCCATGTTAATTAACCACAACTGACAATTACATGAATAAATTGTTACAATAGAAGGGTAGTAGTTAAGATATAAAGAACGCAGTTAATTACGCACCAAGTATGGCAGAGCATATAGTTTAATTACTTGGGCAACACCAAGAAGAAAGGCTGAGTAGACAAGTTGAAGAAGCATTACAGTCCAACAGGCTGTTGAAGTTAACACAGCTTTCCTTTCGTTTGGGGCAAACAGGTTACTGTAGGGACTAAAGTGTGAACCACTTTTTCCTGGACTTCTTTTCCACTGAAATTCAACTTATTTTATAGTTAGTACATGCAAAAAGAGGAGAATGGCGTCTACGTTTGCTATCAAAAAATAGTAATCCAATTTGCATAGGCTCACCAAATATATAGGATATGCAAACATTGGGAGTGGCAGAGAGAATCTCAAAATCCAGGTCTTTGAGCCTAAACTCTTGTAGATCTTCTCAGGTATCTGAAAAAGAAAAACAGGCAGTCAAAAAATCTAAAGAAATAGAGCAACGAATCCAGTGTATGGGTTATGAACTGTTCATTTGGAGCAAGGGGACAGAAGCTAAAGTTGAATTCTTACGGGAACCCAAGATTCATCATTCTCAACATTTCCATGATTCTGATGGTGAGTCCTGTGGCTGATTCTCCTGCAAAATCATGCACATTTTCAAGTTTAAATTATTTAGTATCAAAAACAATTCAAAGACAAATTCATGAACAGCGCCAAAGGGCAGAGCTAAAAGTTAAAGCTCACCATCCATGGTAAGGTACAAGAATTAAAGAATGCAGGATATGTCCTACTATATTATTGAGCATGGGATAGTCTGAAAAGCTTCCATGTCCACTGCAGAATGCAAAACCAAGATCGTATCATCTGGAATTAATGGCAAGCAAAATGTTAAAGCCCATGAGAAAAGATAAGTTAAGATGCAATTACCAATCATGGCCGAGAACAAAGATTGCCCAAAACATGGTCCCCTGAAGAACCCAATAGAGTAGCCAAAAAGCCCAGTGATTAAAATAAACTGCTGCCGCTGCCAACAAAAATATGAAAAGAACATCCCTGAAGACATAGCTGAGTGACCTCCACGGGTCCTTAACCCAGCAATGCTTAGGAATGGCAGCTCTGATATCACCAATTTTAAATGGAGGAGGGGCACTGGGATCAAAATCACCTTCACCATCAGCCATATCACCCCCATTAACAATTGAATCTTCAATCTTTACTTTTTCGACGTAGGATTCTTTCATTGTATTGTTATATTAGTGCTCACTTCTGACCTTCGACGAAGATCAAAACTCTAGTAATTGCAAGGAGCTAATTCTCTAATTATTTTGTCGAAAAGTGAACAAGGACAAGTGGAAAAGTTGATAGCTGAACCTTCTTTTTGCAATTAAGCAGATTTGACCCAATCTCTTTGCTTTAGGATCTCATTGTATTTATTTTCGAAGCCATGAAAACGTAATCAAATATGGTTCTATATGTTTCATATATTTATGCTACAGCAAAGTTATCAAACGTAACTACTCCATAATGACCAGTACTTGGAAAATCCAAAAACTGATCTTGGTGGTGAGTGGTGAATCCAGGAATGTTAACCATGTCCCTATTGAAAGGTAAAGAACAGCATGATATTTTTGCTCTCCTGAGAATGAGGGCACGAAAAATCTTGCATGCTTTTCCAATTCCGACGAAGAAGGGCTTTAATATGCCCAACCACGGATTCTGGCCAACCTCACCATTATTGAGCGCTTCAACCGCTTGTACCGAATTCGCATGGTCTTCAGAGACGTTTGGAAAAGTTAAAATATCAAAATACAAACCAATATATATATATATATATATATATACTGTATATACCTGCTGATTTTTTATAAGCACATGTATCTTTTACGCGAAAACTTTACTGCAAGATTGACAATTCCTATTTTAACGTGAAGCACGTCAACAATTTTAGAGTTGTTAATGAAAAGTGCTATGTTTTAGTTTTTACTTTTAATTTCGATTAGTGTTTTGTATATATATTTCTTTACAATCATTTTTTTAGTTGTTTCTTAATCTTTACGCATTTGTTAGTTTTAGTATATGGTAGTATCAAAATCTCTGTGTAGAAAACCTCTATAATTTGATCCAAATATCGAAAGAACATTGTAGAGGTTCCGTAGTGAAACCAAAACAACTCGTGTAACACAATAAGGAATTGAACTTGAGGAAACTATAGTCAATCCAAGAACTTTAAAGGAGTTGGCTGCTCCAGATTTGACTCAAAGGCTTTTATGCATCACTTTTCCAAACTTTACTGAAAATGTTGATTTTGAGCTTAAATCCTAATCCATCTTTTGCCCAACTTTTATAGTTTTGCAGGTGAGAATGCTTATAAGCATCTTAAGGAGCTTGATGTAGTATGTCTTAGTATGAAACCTCCAAAGGTAACAGAAGAGCATATTGTGTTAAGACCTTTCCCATTCTTATTAAAGGATGCGACAAAAGACTTGACTATTTGATCTACCCTTGGGAGCATTAGCACATGGATTGAGATGAAGAGACTGTTTTTAGGAAAATATTTTCTAACATCAAAGATAGCGAGTATACAGAAAGAAATATGTGGCATAAAACAACACAACGAAGAATCTCTTTATGAGTATTAGAAGCACTTGAAGAAGCTTTGTACTAGCTATCCCCAGCACAACATATCAAAACAACTCCTTATTTAGTATTCTATAAGGTATTGATATCTATGAAAAGGAGTTTGGTAGATGTTATGATTAGTGGGGCATTATGGGAGAAGATTCTCATAAAAGACAAGATTCTAATTGAGCGTATGGCCTCAAAAATCCAACAATTTGGCACTCATAATGATGATGGTTGCGTTAACGAGGCAAATACTTCATCTATTGAACTTAGTTTAGATGAGCTAAAAATTTTTGTTAGATGAATTACAGTTGAATAGGAACAAGAAAAGACGTGCAGAATATGCACAAATACAAGTCATCCAACTAATGAGTGCCTAATATTACAAGAAGGGGCATGGAATACGTCAATGCTATGAAAGGGAATTTTCTTAACTAGTGCAAGCCATACTCCCAGATACATAACCCAAATTGGAGAGACCATCGCAACCTGAGTTATGGGGAAAATAAGCAGCAAAATTACATCCTAAATAGGCCACAAGGAGCACAGCAATTTGAATCAAGGCCACAAGCCTCCTCTGCCTCAGATAAGTAGTTAGAAGATATGGTTAAGTTTATTGCAACTAACACTTTGCAATTCCATCAGGGTATGTAGCAATTTTAGCAGGAGATTATATCTATATTTCAGGAGGTAAATTCTAGCATTCATAATTTGGAGAATTAGGTGAGCCAGATAGCAATGGTGGTAAACCATATAAAAGCCTAAAGAGGAGGAAAACTACCATCACAACCTTAGGCAAATATGAATAATGTTAGTGCAATCAGCTTCAAATGTGTTAGGAAGATTGAGGAACCGTAAATAATTACTTAAAGGATGGCTAATGAAGAAGACATTAAGAAGGAACTCGAAGAAGAAAGGGATATACCATCAAGCTCAAAGGTAAATGTTGAATTCCTAATTGTTGTAATGACTAATGCTCCACCTTTTCCTAGAAAGTTAGCAAAGTTAAATAAGAAGGATAAATATAAAGAGATATGGGAGAATTTTTAGAAGGTTGAGATGAATATTTCACTGTTAGATGCGATCAAGCAAGTGCCAAAGTATACGAAATTCATCAAAGAATTGTATATGAACAAGCGGAAGTTAAGAGGTAATGAAATGATTAGGATGAGTGAATTTTTTAAAAGAAAATACCTCTAAATGTAAAAACCCAGACATATTTACTATTTCTTACAAAATTGGTAACATTGAGATTAAACAGGCTATGTTAGATTTATAAGCATCAATTAATGTTGTGCCTCGTTCCATGTATGATTCTTTAAATTTAGGGTAATTAAAAGAAATTAATGTTATCATACAGATGATTAATCGTTCTAACACTTATCTAGACAGGGTGATTGAGGATTTGCTTGTGCAGGTAAATGAACTAATAATTCCTGCTGACTTTTATGTAATTGACATGAATGATGAAACTTTCTATAACCCAATACCTATCTTAATAAGGAGGTCATTTCTTAACACAACCCAAACTAAGATATTATTGGAATTTTCAAATGCATCTATCAAATGTTTGACTCTATTCCATACCGCTTTAGAATACTACAACTACATAAAAGGTGATCTATACACTTTGGTAGTAATTGACATAGAGGACAAAGAGGGTCTGAAATCTCATGGAACCTTTCTTATGTTTTCAGTCTAATGGCTAAAAGCTAACATATAAAGGAAGCTTTTGGGATTTTATATTTCTCTTAGACCAATTTATGCAATCTAACAATGGGAGCATGAATTCTTAAGCATCGGAGGGTTAAGAGATTGGAAAATCTTCCAGTTTTGTCCCTAGTGCATTTGATTTTATCCTCAACTTGGATCCTAAGATTATAATTCGGAAGCATTAAATCTAAGAGGGAGGGCCCTCTGAAGTTATAGTTTTAGTCGTTTTCAAGAATAATGGAACTTACACTAACTTGAATAAGAAGTCTAATATGGAGGTTCAGAAGTTTAGCTCTATTATAAAGGGGGCTTAGGGTGGTTTAATTATCAAATCATATGTAAGTCTCCTCGCCATTACTAATTTTAATTTGAATTAGAAGGTATATTAGGCTCTTTAGTCTTAGAATTTGTATCATACTCCAAGAACCTTCTCTAGTAATGCTTAGTTGCCAGAAGTTAGTGTTTTTAAAATAACACTCATTGTTCTAATTGCATTAGAGTCTTCTTATCTACTAGAATTTTCCATATTCTTTTGAGAACATTCTACATCACCTATATAGAGGTCAATCCAAGCCATCCTTCTCTCTTTGGTAGGCATATAGAGTATCTCGTTTAACCTTGGTTTTCTAGAAGTGTTGGTTGTACCAAACCAGAGGAACTTCTTAATATAGCTATCTATTTCCTTAGTCAATTTCCTAGGCATGTATAAATGGGCTAACAAATGCAACATTAGATTGTCGAGTATTGAGGAGACAAGTTGAAGTCTTCTAGCTGAAGATAAGAACCTATGTTGCCATCCATTTATTTTTTCCTTTTAGTTTATTTATAAAAGAGGTACAGTTTGCAAATATAAGCTTTTTGTAGTGATTGGGACTCTCAAATATTTGAAATACTAGGGGGGATTTATAGCCACTCCAATAATAATGCTTAATAAATTGGTATTAAGAACATTCTTTAAAATATACAAACAACTTTTAATATTATTGATCCTTATCCCATCTATGTTAGAGAAAATTCTAAGTTTGTGTATCAGTACCTTAAGTAAGTAGGCGTTTGCTCTAGAAAAAAGTATGGCATTATCTACAAATGCTAGATGAATGATTCTCTAGGCCTCATTATTATGATGGAATTTAAATCTACCATCCTAGGCATTGAAGTGATTGATTGTCCTTGAGAGGACTTCTATCACTAGAGTGAATAAATAAAAGAGCAGGGAATTCCCCTGTCTAATTCCTCTAGCGCTTTTGAATATTTTAGTAGGAACTCCATCTAGAATGATACTGAATGAGGGTGTAGTAAGCAAGCAAAAATCCATTCAATGAAGACATTTGGGTAATCAAAAGCTCTTAGACTTATAAGGATGAAATTCCAACTGACTGTATCAAAAGCTCTAAAAAATCAACTTTAAGAGCACAACTTTTGATAGGTTTTCCATTGGTGTACTCCTTCGTAATCTCCTAAACTGAAAGTATGTTGTCACTTATTGTTCTACCCTGTATAATTGCCTCTTGATAAGGACTAATAAGCTTATGTAAAGGCACCTTGAGTCTATTAGTTAGGAGTTTGGCAATTAATTTGCATCATGTATTATAACATAAAATTGGTCTGAAATCATTGAAGGATCTCAGATTCTTTGGTATTGAGGTTTTTGATGTGACCTATTTTGATTACATTTATAACTTTATAAATTCATATTTAATATATTATTTAGTAAAAAAGTGTATATATTGAAGTAAATCACTTGTTAATATAGAATTCACGTAAAGTATACGAAATACACAAGAAGGAGGGTTAAATTGTGTAATCTTTTTGAGAATACAAAAACTTTGATATTTCTTTAACATAAATTTTTCAACTATAAAAGAATACCAAAGATATTATGCTAAATTAGCTACGTATTTGAATCGCAAATAACTTCTATTTACTTGTCTAACAACAAGAGAAATTAAAGTGTAAGGTTAGAAGATAGATATCGCGATTTTATACTAGTTCACCCCAAACCTTGGG
>JANIPM010000231.1:37207474-37217916 GCA_027478405.1 Erythroxylum cassinoides
AAGGCATTAAATGCCTTAGAAAATGCAAAAGAGAAGGTAATGTGATGGTATATAAATATGAAATTTATGTTTAAGTAGTAATTTTATGGTATGTCTTTTTATGTATAAAGGCTCGGGAGCCGTGAATTAGGGAGCTCATATCTAGGATTGTTGAAGTTAAGAGAGAGTATATCTTCTTTGAGGTGAGTTTGGGGAAACCATATTTCTCTAATAGGATTATAACATCCTAAGACAAGCATGATAGCTGGTATGTGAATTTTGAACCTAGGCAATTTATGGTAGAACTGAATTTCAAATGGATGCTAATATGTTTAAGTATTTAATGAACGTCATTGTTTTGAACAATTATGCATTTGAAGTACAAAAGATAACTTTTATTGTATGAAATAATGTTTCAACATGGTTTTTGAAGCTGATATGTTTATTACATATTTTCAGAAATGTTATTGTCTTTAACAAATATGAGTTTAAAGTGCAAAGAATAATGCTTTATTTAATGAAACTACATTTTTTAATAACTTGTAAAAGATAACTTTTATTGCATGAAATAATATTTTAGAATTTACGTAAGCATATCCGATTCATGTATTCTGCATATATTTATTTTCTTTTGGCTTAGAGCTATGGTACAATTTCATTTTATTGGTTGGACCGATAAATAAAAATATGATGCTTTATTTGATTTTTGTACTTAATTTTTGTATATGATTTTTAGTGATTGGTGAGGAGACGATTGGCCAATTATGTGTTAGGCACAACTGATTAAGCGACCCTTGTACCCTTATCGCTGGTACATGAAAGTCGAGTCACCGTATCGACACGTTTCTACGGGATTCACGGGTGATTCCACACCTAAGGTCTGGACACCAACTAGGTCATCACTTATGGTCACGACGCCCTTGTTGTCTGTAGTCTGAACTCACCACAGATGAAAGTCGAGCCAACACTGAGGATCGGTGGGTATGCACATTAGTTTGGTTGACTAGTGGTGTCACACATGATTGTTTTGGCACATTCTGATAATTGTTTTCTGACTATATTTGATGTATACATATGAGGTTTTTATGGTTTGTGTATTGGAACTAGAACCTATGTTCATCGTACGAGTGAATTAATAGGCTAGGCCTATATGGTTCCTAACCAGTATGCATTGCGTCATAGGCTAGGCTTATGTGATTTTACAAGCTGTATGTTCACTTTATAGGTTATCTGTCCTGTCTTGGTGTGTATCAAGTGCTATTCGTGTTCTATGTTTTTCTTGCTCACTAAGTATATAATGTACTCACCCCCTCTGCTTTCCATCCATGCAGGTTAATTTAGTGAGTTTAAAGCTCTGAGTAGATCGTGTGGTCTTTTGACATTTTCGGGATATTACCACACGTGGATAGTTTCTTATTTGGTACTTTTGTTGTCCAATGGCTTATAAACTATGTTTATGTAGATATGCTTTATGATTTTGTAAGATAACTTCTGATTGCCTTGCGTTTTATAAATAATTTTATGTTTGAATCTTTTGATACTGTTGTTGAGATTGCTTTGAGTGGACTTTAAAGTCCTGAAGTTATGGTTGGTTGTGAATATAAAAGTGTGTTTAAAATTGTTTGTAGGTTTTGGGATTTTTAAAATACAGTCATTGTGCTACCCAAATTTTTTAAAAATAATAATTAAAAAAAATTTAGTTAGCCTTACATAGTCGGATTAAGGATACTATGAGTGTCCTTAGCCCGGTTATGCGGCAGTTGTCATGGGCCCGATGTGGTACCGAATCGTGACAGTAGGCCTCTAATTTTAGCTCATTTTGAGACATAATTACTAATCCATTCTCTAGTAGTAATGAGGATTTTCTGTTAGTGTTTCTCCTAACGTTTATTTATAGAAAAAAAAACTTGTATTCCTATCTCCATCTTTGAACAAAAATACCTTAGACCTTTGTTTAAAAAGTGAGTGGTTTACATTAATAGCTTGATAATAACATTGCATAACTATTTTCTCATTTTTTATTAACTAATTATCAGAGGGATTAGTGTAGAGGAGAGTATGGATTATTCGTAGACTATCACTTTTATTAGAGAGAGATTTATGAGTGTTGTTGAATTTACTTTCATTTGAAAGCTTTAGATCCTTCTTATTCTACTGAATTTTCCTTGCATAGATAAATTGATTGTGATTATATGCTTTTATGCATAGCCCCTTTCTAATACCATCTTTAAACCCATTTGTATTAACTAGAAAGTTATTAAATCAAAAAAGGAAAGTGTAGTATTTGTTGGAGCTTAAGTTCTGGATCAAAATTAGAAAGTGATTAGAAAAATAAGGATTCAATAATTCTACTTCATTCCCTGGGAATTTTTTTTTCTTAAAAATAAGTGTCCTTTTGATTAATACTATAAGTGTAGAAATTACCCTCTATCACAAGATCTATCATCTGTAAGTAGTTGATGCAATATTTGAGATCTTTTATGTAATTCCTTAAGAAAACATTAAGGTCTTGTAAAATGATCTAAGGAGATCAATGGAAGTACTTACATCTTTAAGCTTGTTCCATATTTAGTTCTTTAAAAAGAGTTATTTAAGGAATGTATGGAGTAATTTCCTACTTTAGTCTAACAATAATATCGATAAGTTGGTCTCTGTATATAGAATGACTGATTTCAACTTATTATAGATCAAAAGAAAATACCACTATATCACCCCATTCCCATCTGATATATGCACGTGTGTCCATTAGATGCACATGTGCATGCCTGACAGAAATGACATATTAACTATCTCACCTTTACTGTACATAACATGGCATCATAAACTAAACCATCAATCACACATTTTCTAACGCCCAAAATGTTATCATGTTATACCAAAAATCGTAATTTACATTGTTTCATATAATACAATATCGTCTATATTCTACAACATTATCTTATGAGCATAAACAACTCAGTACACACCGAATACTATAAACATGAAAGAAACGTCTATGCCCTCAGTCCCAACTGACTAACCTTTGAGCTATATCTGACTGTAACAGTTGCATAAAATATGCTTCTACGGAGTTTTAGAAGCTAGGTCGTCTCACTTTTGAGTCTGAAAAGCAACGATACAATTTTGACGAGTTTTGCGAACTCAGCAGAGTAACCATCCTCGATGGTTCACTCATGTCATAAAATAAGATCAATTATAGCATGTAATAATACAGTTCAAATCCACTTGACAAGTATCAAATACTATCATAAATAAAACATTTCTTAGTTAAACAGTTCAATCATATAACAATATTCACATAACTTTCCAAATCATTTCAAATTATATGCGGATGTTACATGTATAAGACTCACATTTATTTTTACATTGTTATGACTGTGTGCTTTTATTGTATTTCAAATTATCAGGCTCAGTCAGTCTATCTGTCCCTTACCCAATATGGATATAGGGCTCATTAATCACAGTGAGCTATAGGCTTAAACCACATATGCGGGAGCTTATAGCTCTTACCAGTATCAATAGCAACATCAGTCACAACTCCTTTATATTATATACATTGGAATGAAATGCTTTTCACAATTCAGTAATCAGATTCAATCACTTTCTTTTACAGGTATTATGATAATTTAACAGTCACAATAACAATTCACAATAGCAGTACTCATCAGGCTAGGTCCGACATTCAACTTTTCAGTTGAGAATCAGAAAATCATTTAGATAGTTGCATTCACATTCAAACAATACTTCTAATATCATTTCCACGTATTAAAATGCCTCGGACAAATATTGTCCAGAATCTAGTACACAATCAACACATTTTATTACAGTTCAATAAGATAACAATACAGTTCAATACAATTCAGTAATATACAAAACAAGAAGGTGAGACTATCTTAGGTTACTCATAGTATGCTCCTAACAACTACTGCCTTGCAATCCCAGCAATGTCTGGATGTTGTCGCTCAATATGCTCCTTTATACATACAATACATACGCATATCAGAATATTGTACAATTATGTATTCATTGATGCACATTCAGTATATTGAATATGTACAATGCATGTTCATGACAATTCCGAGTTTCTTATCGTTAATCTTATCACAATAATCATTTGGATATCCACATTCAATTGATTAACTCAGATTTGTTTAAAGGTACACTTTTGAATCCATTTTGCACCATTAATTTCATCAGGAAAATGAAGTAATTTGGTAACACTTCCTTCTAACAAATTATTTTCCAATGTCTTAAGTCTCTATTGATACTAAGATCATTCAATTTGGTTTATTATTCTATGAGTTATGCTCAAAATACCATAGAATATGTACATTTGAAATTTTGGCTAATGTATGATAATGCATTCCAGTTGTACAACCCATATCTTTCAATTACAATATCCAAAAATTACAAACTTTATACCAAAAAATAAGCTACAACTTTGGTGTAGACATCGTAGCCTAATTTGGTCTACATCAATACAGGTTATTCAATAACAACAGGACATGATTTCTGTCCTTGATAGTGCTACAACCTAAGCCAAGACTCATCTTCATCCCAATTTGAAAGTCTTAGAGACAAAATTAAAATTAGAATTTTTCAAGAAATTGTAGAGATATGTTTCTAGTTTAATCTAAATTAAGAATTAACTCATTTAGAAATATACAGATCATATTATAATCAGAATACCGAAGCATGTTCATGAAAATTCTCCAGTTCATAACATTCCAGCAAACTTCCATACTTTCTTCCTATCAATCATTTTAAAATCAGTTCAGATAGCTCTAAATTTTTATGGAGAGAAAGAAAAATTTCTTAGGAATCTATTGGTTTAAGTTTCAAGTCATTTGGAGGTCAGATAAAAAAGTTATAGCCAAAAGACTTAAAGTTGTTCAATAAAATACTCTAATTTATAAGCTCACACATGCAAACCATCACCTTTTCTCTCTCTAAAACGCAAATTTTCATCTTTTGCACCGAAAACCCAAAGTTTTTTTCCACTTTTACACTTCATAACTACTACATCCATTGCATAAACCAACTTTTCTACTCTCCTTTCAGCTCAACGACTCACAACAAACCAAAAATCCAAGGTTCACACTTAAATATCAAAATCCAATTCTTATACATGCAACTTCCAGTTTTTGCATTTTATTCTCTAACTACTTTCATCTGATGAATTTTTTTCCACATTTCTACTCTTTCTTTCCATTCCAAACTTATGAATTCTGCATTACTACACCCATTACAATTTCTAAACATATCAAATGTGAGTTTATATGGTAATCACCAATAACCCGAAATCTCACATTCACCTTCTCTCTCTATTATGTTTTTATAACTTCTGCACTTTCAATTTCTCATTTTCAACAATACTCTCATTATATCTTACACTTTCCATTTTAATGTTTTTCCCATATCACAATATCACTAGAAACGTTTCCCTTAGCTCGGAACTCATTCAACAACATTTCTAAACATACATGTAGTACACGGAAAAACAACAAAGCAACATGAATAGTCAGTATTTTCTACAATTTTCTAATTCAACAACTCTCATTAAACTCGGATTTTCACAATCCTATACATTTTTTGTACATTCTTTATTCACAGATCTTTCATCAAAGTCATTCCTCAAGTCTATTCATACACCGAAACTCCACTATTAAACTTCTCATGCATTTCACAAAACAAAACAGAGTATATCAACTTTCATGCATTTCTGTATCATTCCATCTTACTCCAATTTTCACAAGCATTTCAGTCCTATTCTAGCATCATCAAAACATTTACACAATATCTAGAAAACTTAAACACAACTTACTTGACGTTTCAGCAAAATCTTTAGTATTGATTGTAATGAACAGAGTTGCAGTGGTTAGAAGGAAAGTAATACCAATCCACAGAATCAAATAACATTCAGGTTGGTAGGTTTTACTCAAAGTAAAATTGGTTTAAGATTCAAAACAAGGTTTCTGAAGTCAAAGGAAATTCAGAGGAAATAATTTAGGAGGCATTTGATGATCAACTGAATGCTTCTCTCCCTTCTCCAGTAACATACGTGGTAAAATGTATCACTTGCATGTGAGCCACGTGACTACTTACAAGGCTGCCAAATGTCACTATTTCATTGGTCCATATCCTAGTTCAAAAATACTCTAAATTTTAGAAATTCCTAAAATTCACCAAAAATTCCTAAATAATAAGAATATTCTCCAAACAAATTTTCAGCTCAAATAATTCACAGTTCACATTTTAATTGCATTTTTTAACAATCATTTATACCTAGAAAATGTCAATGAATGCATGTACAAATAATTGTAATGTGAAAGATCAATAGTATCATGTATATGTATGCCACATTATGCATAAGCAGGAATTATGCTTTTTAATTTCTTATTAATCTCTAATAAACACCATTTAAACCTTAATTTAAGCGATAGGATGTTACAACCACTATGCCATAAAAGTGATACTGATGGTTTGTAATGTTATGCCATTACTTTTTAAGGAAGCTAAGCTCCTTATATTTAGTTTCATCCAACCCTACTTCTGGCAAACCAATAATGGAAAGCTTAACTAAAGAGAGAAAATCTTGAAGAGGTCTTTGCTTAATTAGGCCCTTAATTCCCTTAACATTCTAGGTAAGAATTAACATTATAAAGGAGAAGATAATTGCTTCTTCCTATTTGATTTCCTCTTTACTACCTTTTTAAAATTTTGAAGCCCTTGGGTTAACCATTACCTACTTCCTAGTGTTTAAATTTTGAAGCCTTTGGGTTAACCATTACCCACTTCCTAGTGTTTAAATTTTGAAGCCTTTGGGTTAACCATTACCTACTTCCTAGTGTTTGTGGAAGGGTAGTGTAATCCTTGGTCCCATTATCAGAAATCTCAGAGAGAGTTGGTTTAGAGTGATTCATATTCCCCTCATAATTGATTATAATTGTAATAGAAACATCTTCAATATTGTGGATGCTATGCAGCTTAATTCTAAGTGTTGATGATACTTTCTACCTTATTAATAAAATATGGGAAGTTTTTACCAGTACAAGTCTCCTTCGCTTTTTGCATCTCAGAATCATTTATTGTAGCTTCTTCAAGTTTATCCTTTAAAGTCTACTTTGATAATATATACTGCTGCATTAATTTTTCATAACACTTGAAAGAAAAGTTCTTCCAATTATTTTCCAGACCTTTTTTAACTTGGTGATTTTAGATCTTTAAAAGTAGTTGACTATGACTACATTTTCAAATTTTTTCATTTTCATCTAGTTCTATCAAGGGAATAACTTTAGGTAATTCCTTTGGATGTCATCTAGCACATATAGACTACCATAGTTGATTCTCTTCATCACTACAGTAGCTTCATCGAAACAAATTAACTCGCCAATAAAAATTTTTAGGTGACTAGGATGCTCTATGGTCTAATATTATAATGGACCATTGAGAATATTGATACAAATGGATACTTAATTTTGCTTCAAATTTTATAATTATATACCTAGTCTCCACTTCTATATAAAAATTGGTTTTGCATTAATGTCTCAAGGCCCTATTTCTAGCACTTTCTAGGCCTAAGAGGGAGAGTCAAATCTCAATTTGAAGTCGTTATCTTCATTAACTAATACCTCTATCAATCCCATCAAATTCAATTGATTCAAGACTTATTTGTTCTTTATTTGGTAGCATGTTTATTTACCATAGAAAAATCCTATTAAGATAGCATCCTATTTGTATGCTCCTACTTTAAGAATTTGGATTGATGGAACAACTACATAATTCTCATACATATTCTTAAAATGGTGATAAAGAAGTTTAGGAGCTAGGTAATGTCAATTAAAATCTAATACTAGTTTCCCTTTCTCAGAATAGGATCCTAGGTGGTATTGGAATAGATATAAAGGAAAAGTAGAAGGTAAGGACATTTTTAGGGCCACAATTGGGATTACCATGTTGGAAGATCTAGAAACTAGTGAAGGCTTTAAGATAAAGGAATCACTAGCAGGTGAGGAAAGGAGAAATTCTTTAAAAAAGGAACATTATTCAATATGTTACCAAAAATGTAAAAAGTAAGTGAATAGGAGACAAAATTAGGACAAAAAATATTAGGATTGGGAAAAAGGAATAAAAATGAAGGAGGACATAAGAAAGACTAAGAAAAGAACATTAGGGAAGGAGGAGTAAAGAGATAAGAAAATAAGGGAGCTTTATACAAAGGGTAGGTCATGAAATAGATAGGAAGAAAACTATAAGTAACTGAAGGAAACAATGAGTTATATCAAACAAAAAAGAAAGACAAAGATTAAAGACTCACCTAAAAACTAAAGCAAGGTGAGAAATAAGATCGCTATTAAAGAAGGAGTAGAAAAACCAGGAACACTACTTCTAAAAACCATGCATACCATTCAGGATTCTAAAGTGAAGCCAAAACTTCTATCCCTTTAATTATTAACTTCTGTATAGAAAACACAAAAATACATTAAAAAGTTTAACAAATTCCTCAAAGATTCATTGTATAATTACACTTTATGAAGTAAAAATTGAATAGCATAGAACCTAAAAAGAGCATTAATAATAGACATGGAATTTGTTTCACTTATGGAAGTGTACCATCTAATGCTAATAATTATTTTTAATACATTATAAACTTAGTACATCAATCAAGGAAAAAATAAGAACAATTTTTATTCAAGGTCATCCTGAAGGAGTATGCAAAAACCTCCTCATTCATATAGGCCTCATTATCTTCAAATCATTAGAGGTCTAATAATAAGCTTAAAGATATTATACATGCTCTCATTCAACACCAACTATATCTATATCAAAGAAGCATTTCATTTTCCAATTCATATATAAGGCCTTTTCAACACACAAAGAGAGCTTTTGATGCCCCACATATCAAAAAGGGGGAATTATATCATCCATATCTTCCATTAAGAAATGGATACATATCACATTTTCATAGCTTACACTCATATAATTCATATACCTTAAAATCATCTTATATAATATGTCACTTTTATGGTGATTAAGGGCATATATATAGAAATTACTTTTTATGACAAAACTTGAGTAGTAGACCCACTTTTATGGTGATTAAGGACATATATATAGAAATTACTTTTTGAGACAACACTTGAGTAGTAAACCTAAAAGCATACGAGTTTAAAAAGGTTTTAAAAACTAATCTCTAAGGACCTAAGTTTATACAGGTATTAGAGCATATTGATTTCATTACCATATAAGTCAATATCAGGTGGCATCAAATCGATATCAATAATTGGTAACACCTCCACTAATTTCAAATAAGAGACAACAATGGTATCCTCATCAATTTATTTCATAGGAAAAATCACCAAGATCACTCATATAAGCTAAGGAAACTTGCATCAAAAGATCATTCGTTAAAAAAAATGAGAAAGAAAAGGAAATAACCGTTAATGGTATGTAAAAGGAACACACGCTTACTTTCATATTGATAATACTTAAGCATATTCATTTATCATACATATTTAAGGGGAGAAGTGTTGTTGCATAAACCTAGATCTTTAAATTGGTATATGACCATTTTGAAATATTGAAACATAATCATTGATAATGTTTGCAACAAGGGGGAGCATACATTACATATTACTTTAAAATAGGAGTAGCTTACTCATTATCATTTATTTTCCTTAATATGCTAGGGAACTTTAATAAGCTACTCTCTCAGCATTCTTCTATATGAATCATTTGTGAAGATGGTTAAGGAGTATTTCTTCCATTTAATTTGATACCACTGATTAGGTAAAAGCTTAATAAGCATCAAATTAGAGTTTATATTCTTAGTGATTAATAAGTTATATGTTATCATTGCTTCATACATAGAAGCATTATTAAGGATATCATTATGCAGTTATTGTATACTGCACTTAGTGATCCCATGTTAAAATTATCATGATAAAAGGATGTTGAGATGTCACTCGTAGCCTTGTGCCAAAATCCCAATCTATATTTTTTTCTAAGCATAAGGATGTGTAATATAGTGCATAAGATGCTTTACTTTGGTTCTATATTCTAGAAGCTTATATATTTAAGGCTAAATGCATTAACACATTTAGCTCCTTGAGTAAGCTTCCATTCTTAAAAAATCTCCAATACTACTTTAGTCACATTTTTTTCTATATGGTGAAATGTTATATGGAAGTAAAAGGAATTAAGATCATTTAGTGTAGCGCCCCCTTACCTAGGGATACGCACCGGAGCGTCCGAAGGTCATTCCGGCATATACCTTAGGATAAGGGCACGCTACGTTCGATCACTACACTCACTCTATATGGCATGGTATATAATCACTTGTAAAGTATCATAAGAAATCCATAGTATTTAAAAACCAACTTTTTCCCTCATTTCATTTCATAAACACCGAATGTCTACATTGTGTCTTTCAATAAGTTCTATATGTACATTCACAAAATCCA
>JANIPM010000231.1:37291176-37325759 GCA_027478405.1 Erythroxylum cassinoides
CAAACATCACAGAAGGTTGAAGAAGATGGATCACAATGGAAACGCACCGTTCGGCCAGATTCAGGCTGAACCAGATTCAAATAACAAAAATTGATTAAGAAATTGGGCATTAATAGAAAAATTACTAGGCGGGAAATGAGCACAAGTTCGGAAGCAAATTCGGCATTTAATCATATAAAGATCCCTCCAAGTAAAGCTGTCATTAGCTTGAGCTTCAAAGCATATGGAGGAACATGCAAGTAAAAAGGAACTGCGGCTTAAAAATCAAGAAAGGAGTTTATACTCTTAAACCAATAAGTCGGGAGAGATGGGCTTCCCAGAGAAAGGCTTAACGCCTGAGCAGCCTAAAATTAAATGAACATTAGTTATTCTCTTAGTTCTCATTACACTTGACCAAGCACCAATCAATCACACTCTAAAGATCAAGCTAAGAAAACGCTTAAAGATGCTTGAAACTCTCGGTCAGCTAACGATTAATAGAAAATCAAACTATCTTAAACCAAGCTGATTCTTCCACGTGTTCATAACCAACCTGTTTCTTGTCAGATCCATACCCTTCTCGTTCCTTTCCCCGTCTTCCCATGCATGTAACTATATAATGTGCCAACCTACACATTCCTCAAACTCCTATAGGGCGGAGAGCTAGTTTTTGGTTTATAACTAAATGGCTGCTATTACTGGCTTGTCCACTAGCATCTTTGCCAGAACTAGATACGGTAACACACCCTCACGATTAACTTTTCAGGGTCCATCTGATTTTGGCTTTTCAACTTCTGACAAATTCAAGAAACTACATTTTGATCAATCGATTTTGCTTCCAAGTACAAATGCTCGGTCCGCTCCTATTCTTCGTGTGGCTTCTAAGACACAGGTACCTTTGCTTTGCTTTCAAGTAACAATGTAATTAGATATGTACATACTTTCTACACAACTCCTCCCATTTTGGTTTTCACTCGATCTTATTTTAGGGTACGTTCATGTTTTGTGATGGAATATATGTTCAGTTACTCCCTAGTTCCCACAAAGCTCATGGTTGGTTATATGCAATCCGAATTTGAATATACAAATAGTTCTGCATTCTACATCTCAAGAGGATAAAGATTGAATTCCAATTGATAGACTTGATGGGCTACGTATTTGTATAATAGAAATATGATTAACTAACCAAATTGCTTTCTACCAAAAACAAAAAAAGAGAGAGAGAGATGGACGTTATATTGATAGCTACTGACCTGTGGCCTGCGTGAGATCTGATAATGAGCACTTCTAGTGGTAATGAAGCGAAACACTTAAAAGTGGAAATGTTAATCACAATTAATTGCAGTTATGTAATTCAAGCAACATGAAATTAAAAGGTACGAGCCTTTTAAGCATCTGAATTGTTACAGTAAGCATGGGAAAGGAACAACCCTAACAGCTCGCTTGACTTCTTATTCTCTTCATATGGCAATTGTCTAGTGTTGAGCGCGCTGGCGTTAAAGAGTCTTGTGAAAAAGTCATGCCTTTGCTTAAGTCTTAATTTATGGGTTCAGTTGTAATCTGGAAGGAGATTTCTTATTCAACTATATAAGACCCTCCAATCCAACTGAACCTATCATTAGATTTTGTATAGGCTTACAAATTCAAGGTCACGGAACTTGGTGTTTCAGATGAAAATTTAACTTTTGTCTAGCGAGAACATTTTCTGACCTTATCTTATTGTTTCACCATTAAAGTAGCGTACGGTAGGAGCTTAATTAAGCTAATCTACAACCTTTGCTTGATTTATAAAAATTTCAAGCAGGTGATCATAGGCTTCGACAATGCAGTCGCTGGAATCAAAAGAAAACGTAAGATTATAGTTATTCACATTCTGAATTGTTTCTCACTTGCTCTCCGTTCCAAAAAAGTGATGTGGCTTTGTTTATTGACAGAGCCGTCAAAAACAGTTCATTTAAAATTTCAGTTGCAGAAGGAGTGCAATTTTGGCGAACATTTTCTCCTGGTAGGTGATGATCCCATGCTTGGTCTTTGGAATCCTTTCAACGCCATACCATTAAACTGGTCAGATGAGCACGTATGGAGTGTTGAGCTGGTAAGAGGAAATTTTGTAGTGTATTGGATGTTGAGTAGGTAGCAACTGATATCTGACACATATTACGTACCTGGGCAGGATGCGCCTATTGGTTTGACCCTGCAATTCAAATTTATACTTAAACGAGAAACAGGAGAAATTATTTGGCAGCCTGGTCCAGACAGAATCTTTAAGACCTGGGAAAGCAGGAGCGGCATAATTGTAGTAGAAGACTGGGAAAATGCTGAAGCTCAAAAAATTATGGAGGAGTTTACTGTTCAAGTGAAACCAGGAACGGGTCCTGAACTAGAACTAAGCACTGCTGGAAATGTTCATCGTCAAAAAGACGAACTTATCTCCACTACTAGCAAAGACGTTACACTTTGTGATAGCATTGTCCAGGAAGATGATAAACGCAACGTTAAGAATGATTTAGTCACTAGAGAAAATATCATTCGTCCATTGGAGGAACATATTAACAATGTAAGCAAAAGTCTCAAATTAGAAGAGTCTGTTGGTTACAAGATGGAGGAGACTATGAACAACAAGAAGCCAATAACTCTAACTGGAAGTAATGCAGCAGAAGAATCTATTGGCTATGAGATGGCAGAGACTAGGAGCAAGAAGAAGCCAATAAATCTAACTCGAACGAATCTAGCAACATCAGAGGAAGAAGAAAGCTTGCCCAGGTATGAAGAACGTCAGCTTCTTATGCCTGGTCTGACTCCTATACAGTCGTCATCTACCAAGGAAGCACTCTGCGAAGAATTTGGATCCATTCTTAATGTTGACTCGTCAGCTAGCGTTGACGAAAGCAATAACCAAATTGCCTAAAGCAACTTCTTCGTGGATCAGGAACTTCATTTCATCTGACTTTTGGCAGCAAGACTTCATGAACTAGATCGTTTCTACTGGAAAAAGCATCGGACTAAATATAAATATTCCTGTGGTCCTCTTCTGAATTGCATTTGCTACCCTCAATCAATTTTTTGACATTTGATTTTCTTTTTGAAAAGGAAAATTTATTTGCTATTTGATGTGCCTTTATAAGCTCCTGGACTAAATGATACTATTTGGACAACCGAAAGGATCTTATGGAGCTAATATTCTTGGTATCCTACATGCATTATATTTTGGTACTTCCAAGATTATTATTTTGCTGTCAAGAACAATCATGTTATCACGCCTTGAGTTAGTGCCAAGTTGATTGGACCTATAGCGGATTGTCACTCAATAGTAAGGTTCAATTTCTGGAGTCCAGATCCCCTGTTTAATATTACGGTGTCTTATTGTGTCTAATGAATCTCAATTATTTATTTATGTGGGTCCCATGTAGGTCTCGCGTGGACCCCACGTGAGTCCCGCAAAATAAATGACTAAGATTTTATGGGACAGAATAAGATAGGGTAATATTGGATAGAGAATCTTGTCTCCAATTTCTGACGTCTCATTATCGGTTTTTCAATCTGTTAAACATTAAAAGGAAATAATTTAATGAATATACTCCTGTCTCTACCTATATAAAGTTTTATGGATTAACATATACGAAACCATGCTCAAAATTTGTTTAGGTTTTCATATTTCTATTGCATACTTTAATTCTTAAATAAATAAACAAACTCCACTAATGTATAACAACTAAATAAAAGTTCTAATAAAACAAATTCCTTCTATTATATGTGTCACAAATATTAGCAATTATATTTAATAGAGATGGCAATTGAGCTCGAGTCTGGTCAAGCCAGGGTTGATCGAGCCTCAATTGAGCCCAATCTTACCCAAGGTCGGACACTTATAACAAAATGACATCATTTTTTAGAAAGCAACATTGTTTTTTTTATTTTCAAATTTAAAAATAAAAAATAGGTCGGATATGGTCGAATCAAGCTTAGGCTCTAACCTAGTTGTTTCAGGCCTGCGAGGGCTTCAGGATAATCATATAAATATAACATTCAAAATAATCAGGTCAGACATTAATCAATTCACTAAAATTAACAAATTTGTACAAGCTCATATTTGTCCCACATAATGCCCTTTAAGCAAAAAAAATGTTACATGTCCCATTTTGGCCTACATTAATTCTTCTCAAGCAACAAAATGGTACCCTCACTATTTTGGAAGCAACTATAGGCACTAGGCATCCAAACTACTTGCCACCTCTCATTTGCATACATATCAAGCGCTCTTCTGAGTGCCTAAAATCATATAACAACAAGACACAATCAACAACACACTCAACATGTAAATAAGACATCATTTATAGGAATTAATTATATATTGTCGATAAGTGATAATTAGGTTATGTTTTAAAATAATTTCAAGAGCATTTGCCTTGTGATGGATTATTTCTATAGGATTTGGTACTCAATAATTCTTATATTTTGTTTCTAAGCCTTAATGTAGCTCCTCTAATAAATAATGAATGAATTACGGTAAGTAGGAGCCAATTTAGAGAAGTTTTAAAGTGATTTTGGATGAACATAGACCAATGTTTAGAACTCAGGACAAATAAAAAATTGTGTTTAGCTTTATGTAGCCTACTAGAGCATTCTAGTTATTGGAGAAACTTGTCACATGAAGAATATGGTGCCAATAATGGACCTATGGTTAGGAACATAACCAAACACGATATGTCTTCAAACCTGTGCAGGTTGTTGGTTTATTATGGCTTCTTTGACAACTTATTACATGAAGGAACGCGATGCTTTTATGATAACTTGCTATACGAAGGAACACAACCTAACTATAGAACCATGTTTATGGCCTTCAAACTAATGTTTACCAAGTCAACCGTTACATATAAGGCAAAGGATGTACTAAGTCAACAACTAAGCTTCACATGCTAGTATAAATTACTTGTGTTAGCAATGATATTTATTTAAATTAAGATTTTTGGTTGTTATCATGAACATAGAACCAACTTAGGTTTGTGTTAGACCCATGTTAGTTAGAAATTTTAAGGTTTTGTATAAACAAGAAAGGAACATAGTGAAGAGGAAAGAGAGAGAGTCAACTGAGAGGACTAAAGAACAGTTAATAAGGGCCAAACAAGATATTTTGACACAAGAATGAAGCAACCTTGGAGAAAATTTTTAAGAATCCATCAAGCATTAATCAAGAAGCATCAAGATTTCAATATCCATAAGAATGCTATCTTTTGTCTTATTTTCTTTATTATTTATTGTTGTCTTTCTCTATCATTTTATGAACTAAATTAGGATATACATCTAAATGAGATAAAATATATGACCTATGATTTGGATTGATTTCTTTAGGTTAATGATAGATTCAAGTTTTTTTATGAATTATTCATATGTTTATATTGTGTTGAACTTAAATATGGTGGCATTTTGATTCAATTTCACATATCATTTTAAGGATTGAGAAATCATATATATGAATAGATCAAAACAGGAAAGGTATTTAGTATTTGTTTAATTACATGGCGTCTAACCAATATTTGCTTGACAGTTTAAGATAACTCCACAAAGTAAGTTAACATGACTAATTTTAGAGACAATTTTAACAAAATTATAATCCCTTTTCCAACACATATAACCGCAATTGGAGAAACCACCAAACATTAGGTGGGGAGATGGACAAATAAACATATCAAGAGCACATAATCAGCCATACAAGCCTTCTTTTCAGTGAAACTAACTAAGAAAATAATAATATCTGATTCAAGCTTTAATTTCAAGTACAAATCTTGAAGAAATAGTTAAACAAATCCTAAAGTACAAGTACATGTCAACTGCACATAATAAGCCATACAAGAACGTGTGCACGACCATGTCTAACACAAAAAAAGACTAAAATCCCTAAATTCTCAATGGGCTATCAGACTTCTAGTCTCCACTTATTGCTCAAACAATGCCTCGATGAGACACTCACCATGCACCCTTAATAAATTTCCCATATAAAATAAAAAAGAAAAACATGGGACTTTCTTTTTGTTCTCTTTTTCATTTCCTATTTTTCTACCTTTTACACTTTACTATTAAACATAAGGGATAATGTTTAACTAGGTACGAGGGATTTTTTTCTTATTATGAATTTATGGTATGTTGAGCATTTTTAGGCTATATAAATACTTGCTTTTAATTTCTTATTTTTACATAGTGCTTTTGGAAGTCAATGAAATGATGTGCCAAAGAAATTTCTATTAAACTGTTTTGACTGAATAGAATTTTATTGTGAAAATTAAAACTAAAAATGATTAAGATGAAGGATAAAGACATTAATAAATTGAAATAGATAAGGTATGCACTTAGACAAAGCGAGATAATTGATTGATGAGGTATTGCATAAGGATTTAGGTGAATTTAACATATGAGCATTTGAGCCTAAAAGGATAAAAATATATTATATCTATCCATTTTTCTTTAGTGTGTGATTCCATGTCATTTGGATACCTCTATAACTTGAATTAAACCAATTTTAATTGATATTATGCATATCAGCTTGAATATGATAAAGGCCTTCCCTATTTATCCATTTAACTTAAAAAGCCACCTTACCTAATTATCCATAGTTTAGCCCCTTTGAGTCATTTTTAAAATCCCTATCTTTATATGTTAAACCCACATCATAAACCTAATCTATCGTATATCCTATCATCTAACTACAAATCATAATAATTTATTTTTAAGTTATTTGAGGAATGAGAATAACTTTGCTTTAAATTTTGTTTTCAAGCTACTCATTTTGTATTTAGTTTAACTTTGTATCATGGACGCCCATTTTGGCATTAATGATTTATATATAAAAAATAAGTAAAATATAAAAAAATATCAACAAGAGAATAATTGTAGCTATAGTGTATTGATATATGAGTGATTGGTCACCTTTTTAGCCCTACACTTTGTTTGAATTCCTTATTAAATATGTGTGGTTTTAGCATATAATTTTCCCTTTCTAACCCTTAACCTAAGACCATTACAACCATTTAATATAAGTCCTTTTGATTCATGCCTTTATGTGTTCATAATGAGAGATATTTGGTGTATGTGCAAATTTATAGTAGTGTATTCCTTGTGACAAGAGTTTGAGAGTAAATAATTGAACCTAAACAATTAAGTGAAAGAGTGAAAACCCTAAGGTAATTCACCAAGGCTTTATGCATGCTTTTGATCGAAATTATATTTAATTGTTTCTATTCATATCTTCTAGTGAAAATCGATGTTGATGTCTATTAATGCCTAACTCTTTTCCAATCTAAGTCTTAAGGAATGTGCATGGTTTAATCTCGTGAAAAATGGTTTAGTAAAAACAATTTGGCTATCTCGTTTTGTTACTTTTTTATGCTTAAGGACAAGCAATAATAATATGTGGGAGAACTTGTTATGTTATAATTTTGCATCTTTTTTAGAATTCAAACCCTCCATAATCTTATCTTAATAAGTTCAAACTAAATATTTTATAAGAAAAGGATTGGTCCTTAATTCAAATTTGAAAGTTTGAAACTAAGGAGCAATATCTCCATTAACTAAAAGGAAATCAAGAATATTTGGACTTATATAATGTTTTATTTTACAGATTTAGATTATATTAATAAAATTAAATTGAAATATGAATAAATAGTATAGTGTGATCTTAGGCATAGGCACGTTCAGTAAGGATTATAATTTCTAGACTTAAAATATATATCAAAAAGTTGTTTAAATCATATTATAACCAATTCTAGGTGGAAATCAATGAAGTTATGATCTAGGGAATCCATCAAATCACAATAAAATTATTTTTACATGGGCTCAAATTGGCTACAAATAGTGCAAGGATGAGAAGCAAAACATCCAAGTTTTCTTTGCATTTTCTAGCTTTTCACAAAACTTTCCTTTCCTCTCCTTAGTTAGACCCGGCCCTGGGTAAGGGAAAACAGGGCACCTGCCTAAGGCCCAGCTTCATAAAGAATAAAATAGGCAACAAAAGGGGCCCCATTTTATTTCATTCTGTTCTTTATAAAAGTCTTGATCTTCATAAAGAGCAACAAAAAGGCCCCTATTTTACCTCTTTGGTTCTTTATAAGGGCCCACTCTTGATTATCATAAAGAGAGAAAAAAGGCAAAATAGGAATCTTTTTTATTTGCCCAAGGCCTATAAAACGTCAGGATCAGCCCTATCCTTAGTGTATGTTAGGATAGGCTTTCTTCTTTAGAAGTTAGTTGTAGTTATGGCCATTGTCAACTAATTTTCTTTATCTTAGTTTAAAGAAGTCAAACCGTAAAGATTAGAGGCAATTGGGTCTTAATGATGAGTGTTTCATTTATTCATGTATTAGATTGATTTTCTATGCTTCTATTTTATGATTTTTTATTGCTTTATAATGCGCACAATTAATACATTGATTAAAATGATAATTTGTTATATTAAATTTTGAATGCGTAAAAGTTTAGTTCTTTTTCTTCAACAAATGTTAATGTATTAAGCCTAGAAAGGCAATCCAGCTGTACATACAAAATACAATGCTAAATGTCTCAAAAAATTGGTGACTATCAAGGAATATGAGTATAAATTTAAAAGATGAGCAAAAGGAAACTAGACATTCCAAAAGGAAGGGAATTATTACTTGTCTTGCAATCTGTGATTCTAAATGTCAATTTGGTGCCTTATTTGTTACACAATTTCCTTGCTGAATTGTTCCATAGGGAGGTCTTTATCTTGAAAAGTCATATAATTTCTTTCATCCCAAGTTGTTGTAACTATTGATGAGAGAACTAAGCAGAAAAATTTATAAGCAATATTGTTGGTGTGTTTGCTAATTGAATGCCAAGTTTTAACACTATCCATGCTACTTAATTCTTCACCTATCAAACATCTTTTGAGAATTTCTTTCCAAATTCCTTTGATATAATTAAACTTAAAGAATAAATGTTTAGTATTTTTCCTCATATTCTTGGCATAATGAGCACCAGTTGGTGAGAAGCATGTATCTATGATTTTGTCAAAAGTTTATAGCTTACCTTTCATTGCAATCCATAGAGTAAATGTAGCTCAAAGATTGATATAATTGCACCAAGGTTTGGTCCAACCTTTTTTAGAAAAAAATTTAAAGATTAACTTCTTATAAGAATCATTAGTGAATATTCCATTACTGGTATGTCTCCAAATATGCTTGTCTTCATCTGTGATGATATATGTTTAGAGAATTTCATTTAAAAAAGAACTAGAGAATGATGACTGTTGGGTTATCTCCTTGTCTGAAAGAGATGCTACAACTGAAGCATTTAATGAAATTGAAATTCTGAGAGATGTACTTTGATTGAAATTGATAAGTTATCCCATTAAAAGCCAATTATTATACCAAAAGTTAATAGACTCTCCATTCCTGACCCATGTAAAGTCAGCTTGGAATTTTTTTCTTAATTTCAAGATAGTTTTTAAGTTAGAAGAGGAGAAGTGTATAATATCAAGAGCCTATATACTTCTATCCTCAATGAGGTGAGTATGGATCCATTTACACCATAATGATTATTTGTCATGCATGAGTCTTCAAAGTCTCTTTGTAAACAATATGGTGTTCATTTTTTGATAGAGCATATGCAAAGTCCTTTATAAATTCTTGGAGTATTTGCCTCACTCCATTTCACCTTACTTCTATGAATTCTATCTTTACAGAAAGTTATTGAGTAACTTGTTAATTGATTTTGCTAATGGAATTTGGAAAAGCCAGATGAGCTACTCAAAGTGTTAATGGAATTTAGAATTGAGATTATTAGTTGGGCTCTTTTTGTTCTTAGAAGATGCTTGTAACTCGAGGAAGAAATTTTAGATTGAATTCTATCAAATAGATCTATATAGTCTCTTTTTCTCATCCTTTGAGCAGAAATGGGAATGCCTAGATATTTCATTAGAAGTTATTATTTCTTAAAACTATTGATAGTTGAGATACAGTTGGCAACAATTCTTGATAGATAAATATTGCTCTTGGAGTACACCTGCAATTCAGAAGATCTTTGAAATATTTTTAAAGCATTCATCAAAATATGGGTGGAGATTGCATTTTCCTTAGATGATAGAATCAGATCATCTGCAAAGAAAAGATTAGTTAGTTTCTACACTTTGAATGATATTTGAAACCCTTTTTCCTTTTAATAACCCTTATGATTATCTTACACAATGCCTCCACAACAAAAACAAATATGTAGGCTGATAATGGATCTCCTTGTCGAATACCTTTGAAGCTTTTGAATAATTTGGTAGGTTGCCTATTCATTAGAATGCTATATGAATAAGTCAATCATGCACTAGTCAATCCATTAAATGAAAGAGTTTAGGAATTCCATATCATGTAGGATGTTGAAAATGAAATTCCACTTGACATTGTCATATGCCTTTTTAAGACCAATTTTGATGCAACAATTGGGGTTACTTTTCATCTCACTTTGCTTTAGAACAAGGGTTATGAATGTCATATTGATTTCTTTTAGAAGTCTGCCATTGTTGAAAATTTCCAAAACTACTTCTGAGATCATATTTCTAGCATGTTTTCTTGAAGAAATTTACATTAAACCCATCTAGTCAAGGTGCCTTATGAGGGTGAAGTGTATCCAATATTTTCTTGATTTCCTATAAGGTGACAGGCTTGCATATCAATTCTGCATCATGAGGTGTGTAATAGAATCCTTCAAAACCTGGTTGAGAAAATGTACAAATGAATGTGCTTCAAAGGGTTAATTCACTAAGTCACTGAAGTAGTTAAAAGCCCCTTCCAATATTTGATTTTGAGAGTCAAGACAAATATCATTATGCTTGAGAGAAACAATTTTTTTTTTGGTTTTCCATAAGGTTATGGCTTTGTGAAAGACTACGGTATCCTTGTCTCCATTCTTCAACCAATCAACCCTGGCTTTTTGCTTCATTAGGGAGTAATCATAAAGGAGTGCTTATGTGTAGCTATATAGCAAATTATGAGATCTAGGATTTGTGCAAACTATATGTTGGATGGATTCCAATTCCCTTTTTGCTATATTGATAAGATGGTATGTATTGCCAATATTGACTTTATAAAGCATCTTTATTTTATGCTCAAAGAGCTGGATTTTCCTTGCATAGACATACTACTTATTGCCTATAATGTTGGATCTCAGTGCTTTCCAAATTCCTTCTTCAAATCCAACTAGCTCTAAAATGAAGTTTTAAATCTAAATGGAAAATTGGAGTTTTTTGCTTCTAATTTAGTTAAAATAGGGGTGTGGTCAAATAAGATGTTGTTTGAGTATAAGGAAAAGTAGTTGGGGAAATCAACATTCGATTACCAACACTTCTATCTAACTAATTCTTGATTAGGTGATCACCATTTTGTTTGTTGTTCCATGTGTAAAAGCATCCACTCAAAGGTAGATTAGTTAGTTGAGCTTCTTCTAGACATTTTCCAATTTATGTGCAAGGATTACATATTTATCTTGTCCCATCTGCTTCCTCTACTTTCAAGATGGAATTGAAATCACTTGAATAATCCAAGGTAAGTTCATTGAAGCTACGAAGTCCTTTATTTGATTTCATAAGAAGTTCCTTTGATATGCATTGTTATGTGCATATATAATTGTTATGCAATTCTGATGATTGAGTTGATTTATGTTAACCTATAAATGCACCGTCTGATCTATAATGTTAGAATAGTTAACAAATAATATATTAGAATCATATAGTATAAGTGTGGTTGGAAATGTTCTACCAATTAGTAGGAGATAGGTCAGTAGTTTGCAACACTCCTTTCTTATTTTAGTTTATAAAATTCTAGCAAAAACTACTTTATTTTGCAAAATAGAATCCTTGATCATCAACATCTTATTAGGGACATTAGCCCTTTTTACATTCTGTGTGAGGATATTCATATCTCTCATAGGGAGGGCTTCTTTTTTTCTGCTTGATTTTCTTCTAACCATTATTTCAAAACCCTAGTCTTTATGAATTTACTATTTAGCCTACTTTTCAAGTGTTTCTACGATGTTCTTTTCCATATTTTATGTAAGCTTGTTTGGACCTTATACTTTTTGTTTCTTTTATTGCATTATTGCATTTCATTGATACCAACGCTTTTAGTTTTGTCTACTTTGTCTCCTGTTTTGAAAACCCCCTGTAGGTCCCTGTATCCATTTCTTATCCAATTGTGGTCTACAAGAATAAGTAACCTTCAATTGATCCTCTATGGGCTCTAAATCTTTGTTCAGCCGAATGTAAGGTATGGTTTTAGGTCGATCAGACAAGGAAGTAACTAGAATACAATCCTAGCATAATTAATATGCTTGATTTCTATTGTGGATTGATATAATGTTATTGGTCTTCTTATATAGCTTGCAAGATGACTAAGTACCTTAGTAGGTTAAAATTCAAATGGAACTTCATCCATGCATATCGGAATGGGAATGTTGTTATATTTAAGGTCTTCCAATTTAAGTCCTAACCTCCACGCTTGTAACAACATGGGTTTATTTTGCATATGCCATAGTCCAAATTGCAACACTAATTTGGCTTCTTCTAAGCTAGAGAATCAAAAGAGAAAAACATCATCATTGCTTACTAACACATCTACTAATCCATGTTGTTTCCAGTTAATAAAGGCTCATTACTTCATGACTGGGAAAGCAATCCTCTTGTAAAAGAAAAATCTAAGCAGTATGGTTCTCCACTTTTCTACACCAGCCTTTAACAGCTCCAATGGTGGAGAGACTATTCTTTGCTTAAGAGATTCATTAAGAGGACAATATGTTAGTTTTTTTTTCTAGTTTTGCATCAACTACAACTTAAGTTTATGTCTTTCAAATGGAAGGGTTAATGTGGCTTATAATAGGTAGGTTAGTAGAGGTTGATGTAGCTAGACCATTGGATCAATTTAATATTAAAGGCAGGAATTATAAGTCCATAAGGACAAGCTATGGACCGATGGTTAATAACTAAGAAACAAGGATTAGAGTGCATGAATTAAGGAAGAGCTCAATTAAACAAAGACAGTGAAGAATAGGTGTGGTTTATAAAGTTGGAAGGGGGTTGAGTGATTTATGAGGTATCTGATGGGTAGATGTTAAGAAAGTTATAAATAAAGAGGCAATATGAAAGTAAGAGGGAATTGATGGTAGAGTGTTGTAAGGAAGATAGTGAAGGAAGGTGTTAAAATCTATGAGAGGAAGGTTGAATAAGGAAATGAACAGCATGGTGAGTAGTGGATTATTGAGAGGAAGACATGGAGTGCTCCAATGTGTTGCTTCTTACTACTTGTTTTACAAATCAATTATTTTAATCAATTATAGTAACCATAATTTTTAAATTGCTAAGACAAAAATTATTACTTTTGGAAAAAGCATTCAACTAGATTTAATGCAACCATCGATGTTGTCTTATCCTGATTTGATGGTCTCTCTTTTCTGAAAGCTATTATTTAATTAAATTTTAGATCGTATCTAAAATAATAATGGTTAATTAAATCACATGTTTTCAATTGGCTATCATAAGGAAAGAAATATATTTAATATCACATCGAATATATGATTAATGAAGCAATTATTTTCTATCAATGTTCAACTGTAGTTTCAAAAAGTAACCATAAAGCAAGGTTGGTTTATCTGATAATGTTGGTTTTATTATTTAGTTTATTTTCTTTGTTACAGAACTCCATATTATCATAACCTCCCATTTTGTTAAGAATTTTCTTTCATAAAAATTGATGAACTAGAATTCCTCGTGGGTTTGACTCCTACTTCTCTATATTATGTTTGTTGGTTGTAAGAATTTAGGAAATAATTTAGGGTACAAATAATAGTTCCACCATTGCTCTACCCTAGATTGTAAATATCACTGTATGGGATATTTTGAGATCAATTCCCCATGAAAGTTAGACCCTCCCGAATATGGTCCAATGATTAGCATTCATAATTAAGGTGGCCACCATTACTTTTGTCACAACACATTACAGATATTAGCTGAGCTTCCAATTACATTTTATTATGCCTCTTATTCCAAGGTTCCAATGTTGCTATAAACAATGGCATATTATAATCCCCCATAGAGTACTATCATCTCCATCCTTCCATTATGTTTAATAGTTATAACAGTGAATACCCAAATCCTAAAAAATAAGCCAAAAACATGAGATCAAGAGAGCTTAAAGAATAAATAAAAAACACGAAAAGAAAAGTGAAAGAAAAATAATGGCTAGATTAATAAAAATTAAGTGTTCTTTTAATTGATTTGTTTTACCACAAGTGTATAGAGTAGTTGTAGCTAGCATTGGTAAGTACAAGTCACTCCCTTGAGAACTAGAATTACTAATACTAATTGTCTTTTTATTATCTAATCTAATAAATTATAGTAGTGGAGATTGATAAAATTCAAATTTAAAATAATAGGCCAAAATAAATCAATACCCTCGATTAAGTAGAACCAAGATTGAACTAAAAAAATCAATGAAGATAGTGGTACCCAAAATTCGAATCCTCTTAAGACTTCTCATACAATTGAGACTTCACACATCAATTTAATCTAGAGTTCATTGGACTGTGGAAATTTCTTAGTTATGCTAATTTCTTTCTTAGGTCTATTAATAACTAATCCTAGGTTGATTACTTGAAATATCTTTCTAACTAAAATCCTTATAATTTCATTAATCAATTTATGAATTTCACATTAGGTTGAATTGAAATCTAGAAGATTTATGTCAACCCATATCTAGGTTTGTATATAAATCCTTTCAATTATGCTAGATCTATTTACACAAAAGATTTCTCAATCTCAATTTCATGAAAACAAGCAGGAATTAACACATAAAAATATTAATTGAAGAATAATAAAGGACATATAATTAAATCTTAATGAAACTAAATAATAAATTCAAATAAAATAAAATCACTAAAGGCCTATCCTAAGTTTCATTTAATCTAGGGACCATAAAGAATTTAGTTCCTCTCTATATCAAACCTAATATCAAAACTAAATAGAAAACAAAATCAAAGAAACATGATGAGATCCCTTTCGATCTTCAAGAAATTCACTTTAGATTAATGAAAATTTGCTCCAAAAGGGTATCATTCCTTGTTCTTTTTATATCATCTTAGGGCTTCTATTTGTGTCTCCGAAACTTCCTTTTCACTTTCCCTTTTAATTTTTCCTTTTATAGTTAAAAAATTAGGCCTCTAGGTGGTACATGAGCGTGTTCATGGCCATGTACTTTAAAAATCACAAGATCTTTGAATTTGGAGTAAACGCAGGTAAGAACAAGAGCTTGTTCATCTTTAATATGGGCTCATTCATAGCTATATAACTCTTTGAAACTTTAAAACAACTTGTCTAGCATGAAATAAGGACGTGTTAAAGTACATAACAAGCATATTGAAATCTGACACAAGCATGTTGATCTCTAACTCGGGTGTGTTTATTGCCAATATACGTGTGTTCATAGTCATGTAACTCTCTAAAACTTTATAACAAATTGTCTAGCTTGAAATATGGTCATGTTGAACTACACGAGTAAGTACATGGATTTGTTAATGCTCGTGTACTTTTTTCTATAGTTTCATAACTTTATTAAAATAACTTTAAATTTTCCAAACATTTTTTAATTGATAGTTTTTATCAAAATAATTGAATGACCTAAAAATATAATATGAATGAATTACGTACTAGCAACAATAAAAAAAACTCAAATAAACAAGTGAAATGCACTAAATATAAACTTAAAAATATGAAAAATTAAGCATTTATTGATAAGACTACATAAATATCATTGGTTAGAGTTAAATTTATTATAAGAAGTTATAGAACAAATTAATATGTCCTTAGAGATTTTGATTAGAAAGAGATTTCAATCAATCAATCAATTTAAGGATAGGGGCTATATGTCTTTAGGAAAATAATTGGTGTAACTTTGGACCTACTAGTGTAAGTAAAATAGGGTTAATTATTAAATCATGATAAATTCAAGTATAGGAAAAGTTCTAGGGAGATTTTACCTATATTCTTTTCTATTAACTGTTTTTTATTCTTTTTATCACTTTAATTAGTTGATTCTTACTTTTTATTTTAATTTAGTTATTTTTCTTTTTAAAATCAATCATTCATTTTATTAGATTAGATAATAAAAAGAATATTAGTATTAATAATTATAAGATCAACACTTGATTCACTAAGCTATATTATAAGAATGATATATGTACTTGCCTTTGTGATTTTATTTTAGTATTGTTTAATGTTTCGAATTTATCAAACAATCAAGATGGTGTCATTGTTGAGGACTAAAATATTATGAAACCTTTAATAACATCTTTTTTTTCTTTTTCAATATACTTTTAGTAATCTAGGCATATAATAGGGGTCAAACTAAAGGTCTTAATATAAGAACTGAGCAACCTTAGAGAAAAAATCAAGATTCAATCAATAAGTATTATGATTTCAAGATTCACAAGAATGTTATCTTTTATTTTGTTTTCTTTATTTTTTATCGTTGGTTTTATTTGTCTTTTTATTAAGTAAATTGGGATACAAATCTAAATAAGATGAACTATAGAATTATTATTTTGGATTTCTTGATCTAATAAAAAACCAAACTCTTCATTGTAATTATTCATGAGTCTATATTATGTTGAAGTGAATATGATAGTATTTTGGTTCAATTTAAGATTTCATATACAAGGACTTACAAATCATATGTATTAACAAATCAAGGTATAAGTAATAAAAGTTGCATGAAATCTTAAAGATAGGACTATAAAAATCTTCTAAGTTAGAGTTATATTTATCAAAGGGAATTCAAAGAATAAAGTAATGTATTATTTGGGATTTTGATTAAAAAGAGATTTTATACAATCTACTTACGAAAGGAGGTAAGTTTTAAGGGCTATTGGTTTTTGATTTAACTCATTTTCATTTTTAAAATACATAATTATTTATTAAATTATATAATTGAAAGATGATTAGTATTAGTAGTTGGAAACCTTATAAGATCAACACTCAATGCACTAAATTATACTATAAGAATGATAGGTGCTCTTGTTTTAGTGATTTTCTTTTAGTATGGTTTTGTATATCAAATATATCACAATCACAAAAGTATCTATAATTTACTTAAATATTAACTATAGGTGTTACCCAATACTCGAAATTGTAATTCACTTATTCATCTCTATATGTCCATAAATAATGAAAAATGCACATAATTCCACATAATTAAATCTTTACATTTAACAATTTAACAAACTAATTCTATTGAAAAACCTTGAAGTCTTTCTCCCCTAATCTACCTTAAATTGCAAAATTAAAATATGCAAACAGCTAATAAACACCTAGTAAAGCATTTAATATACACAATAATAAAATAATAAACCAAAATGCCCTAATTTGTATATGGTACTAACTAGTTAGGTGTATATGTAAGTAGAATGCAAGTTAGAATATAAAGGAAATAGTTCTAACAACTTCAAAAGCTATTATATTTATTAGTTTACTTATATGACCTTGATTAACAATTCTTACTTTCCTCATAAGTATATCTAAGGTGTTATATGATTCTTAACACAACTTGAATGTTAGGTGGTGCTTCTTTAGATAAAATATTATAGCATGGATTATTGAGAATTGCAAACTAGCTTTCTCATTAATTCAGGTCAATTGGGATTTCACTCTACTTATGTACAAATTAACTTAACAACTTTAATAATTATATAATTAGCATTTAATAAAATTGACAACTGCTTATTAACCAATCTATTTATAAAAGAAAAATTAATTGATCAAACTTAAGTTTATTATTTTCTGGAAAAAAAATATATTACTTCTCTAGAATATCATATTTGAAGCATTGCTTATTGTTGTATATTTATACTTTAACATATGTCAGCACCTTCAACTGCATATAGATTTAGCTCCTTTTATTTATCTTTTTCATTATCAAAATAATAATCCTAATAAGCTAGGAGAAAATAGGTTATTTGCACCTAACTTAAATAGTGGAAAATGAAAAAATAGAGGATAAAGATTTTATAAAGAAATCATACCGTTAATGGGGAGTAAACCAGCTTCAACTTAATGCACCCTCATAGACTTTTTTTTTAATAATGTGACAATCTCAAATAAAATGAAAAATAGGATTTGATATTATGTGAATAGTTAATTGGCTATAACAAAATAACAAAGGAAAAAACAAACTATATATGAGTCCTAATGCAAAAAAAAAGGATTATATATCATATTTGGAAATGAGCAGTCCTACATTCTACTTTAAAAAAAAAAGATGAGAGATAATGGCATGTTTTGCCAATAGCTAGAATATGAGAGAGTCTCCAAAGAAGATGTAAATGCTAGCTACATTTTTTTCTAGCATTAGGACATGATGCTCTATCTAAAACATAATATAATTTTAAAGTAATATGAATGACTATAAAAAGTAGACCTTAACTATGTCTATCCTTCAAGTATCATAAAACGTGGTGTATAACCTTTAAATAAAACTCCAGTAGATTTCCTTTTAATTGTTAAAGATGATGAACAACATACGATAAATCAAGTTGCGTATAAGTTAAGTACAAGTGCTTGCAAGTTTACCTCCTCTAAAATGAGATATTTCACATAAGAGACACTAAATCTAAAGGCAATTTAGATTGAAAAAAGGTCAGATTTCTTGAAAGCTACAAAAAAACTCTTCAAATAGTTCCAAAATACACTTGCATTGACAAATATTTATTATTATAATAATTAAGTTGCTTAAAAACATAAAGAAATGTTTAAATCTTTGATCTTAAAATAATCATAAAGAAACGTCTTGATTTCCCTTATAAGTATTTGTTTACTAAACTAACATAATCCAATTTAACGTTAGCTTTATAATACTTTGATCTTTACATTTTGCTTGCTCTTGGCTATAGGTTATACCTAAGTTTCTCTCTTGTTAGTACAATTTTCCCTTTTTTTAATTTAGATATGACTGCACTTACCCAAAAATAGCATCATCAGTATAAATTATCAAGTTTATAGAAAAATTATTGTCTAATATAATGAAAAGGATAAGAATTTGAAGTTATTTAAGAAAACTCATAATTAATCAATGCCTCATATAACACTGAAACCACTACTTAATTATTTGTTTCATAAAGTAATTTCTTTAGCTTGCAAAACTTTTAAAAATTAGTACAATTCAATCCTTGAGGTAACTCCATAAGAACTTTTTCACAAAAATATCCATGGAAAAACTATTATTTACTTTTTGCTATTCAAGAAACTAGTAACTAATTGATTCTAAAGCAATCTACATCTTGATTATTGTAATTTTATCAACTGGTTCATATGATCTAAGATGATCAACCCCTTTTCATTATACATAATCTTTGGCTACCAACCTAACTTTGTATCTTTTAGTGATTCCACCAAACTTACATATGATTTAGTAAACTTATTTTCATTTAATTAAAATCTTTTAATATGACAAACTAGTGAATTCCTGTGCATGATTTAGTTACAAAGCATTCAATCCCACATACATAGCTACATTTTAGTTAGGAATTCCAATTGTTTGGTAATAGGTCTTTTGAAAAAATAAAAAGCTCATGAACACTTACATAGTGACACAAACAATGAAGGAAGAATACTTTTGCCATAGGAAGTTATTTTTTCCTCTTGCATAAAATGAAAAATATATGACTATTTATAAAAATAATGGATAAATCTAGTTTTACCTACATAAATTTACTTAATACTAGAATATAAAGAGAAAAACACATTTAATGATATAATAAGATTTGCATATTAGAAAATAACTAATTTATTTTATCATTATCACTCTCTGAGTTACTCTAAACGAGTTAAGGTTAGATTCATTTGAATTTGGACATATGCATATTTAAAATTTCTCTTGAATAACCCAAATTGATTAAGATTTCATGATTTAACTTCTCCTTGAAAGTTACAACATAATTTTAAAAGTCATGTTCATTTCTAACTTGAATTTGGAATAACTAAAAACATCATCCATAATTTTGAAAACATTATACTTACAGGGCGTAGTGAAAGTATCAATAACTTGATTAAGAGACTTTATTATCTCCAAGTTAATTTCCTTCCTACTATTTCATTCTCTAATAAAATGAAACTTATGTCAATGTACTTACTTTTGTCATAAAACATTATGACTCTTCCTCCTGGCCCTCACTGCTCCCTCTTTGACACTACGACTCTTCCACCTGACATTTTTCCCTAAGTCCTACCACTGGTTTCTTCAAGCACAAAGGGACATTTTTGGGTTCTCCATCTTTATTATTTCCTACCTTCCTTACTTACTATTTCTGGAATGTTTATTTCAAAATTTCCTATTAGTTATCACGGACTTTTTCCTTTTTTGTATCATGGACATTGATAGCTCTTCCCCTAAACAAGACTTGACCTTGCTCGCTTCTCTCAATTTTCCTATTTTACAATCTCCTCTCCTCCTTACTGTTGCTTCCTCTCAATTATCATCCTTGGTTCTTATTCCTCCTTTCTTTTTAGCTCCATCATCTCCTTCTTAAGTTACTAACTAGCCTTTCCCTCCTCTATAGGGCTTAACCTTTAATTCTTTGGTTTAGTCAAGTCGTAGGCCTCTCAACTAGAAATTTGTGCTTGATGAGTCATCAACCCCATCCCTCCAATACATTCCACCAATTATCAAGGAGGGTCACACCATTATCTCCCCACATTTAGAGGTCCTCAAGGAAATGGCTAATTTTTGGTATCTATGATGGTTATCTTCTTCTATGAAAGAGATATGCTTTCTTAGTGATCAAATTATGGGTTGTGAAATATTGGAGAATAAAAGGACTCTTATAAGTTTTTCTAAATGAGGACCATTTATTTCTATTTAAATTTATCACCAAAGAGAAGGCTCAAGAGGTTATAGAAGTTGGACCTTGACATTTTAATAGCTTGCCAATCTTTTTACAAATGTGGAAGCTGGTGATCATGCTAGAGAATATAAAAAATCATTTTCTTTATAGGTTAATTTCCACCAAATTCCTTTAGAATATTGAGATAACAAAGGCTTGGGCCTCTTGGCAAGCATTGTAGATAGACTAATGTGTATGGATGAGGCATTTTCATCACACAAGAGGATTACTTGTGCCTGATTATGCGTCAATGAATATATACTATCCTAAAGAAAATTCCTCTACTTAGATTGGGGGAGGATGACTTCCTAGTTGGGGACACTATTAAGGTCTCGTATTAGTTAAGACCTTTATTCTATTAGCAAGGGAAGGTTTGGTTGCTTATTGGTAGGAGGTTTAGAACTGGTATCTATAAGGAATTCATAGGTTTCGAGAATTCCTCCATATTTGAATCCCTCTCAGGATGAGATGATGGATAACTAGGTTCTTATATCTAATGCTTCAATTTTAATAGGAACTTCTAAAATTTATCCTAATGACCTTAAGGAGGACATTTCTTTGAATAATATTAATGATACTGAACTAATAGGAACCATAGATGTTTCTAATCCTTTAGATGAGAACTCTTATAAAATGAGATATGTCTTTTAGGCATTTCTATATGTTGATATTGAATTGAACAAGCCTCCAGATGTTTATGTTAGTAATAATTCAATATTGAATTGAACAAGCCTCCAGATGTTTATGTTAGTAATAATTCAATATTGAATGGAAGAGGAGGTGCAATAAGAATGATTTTAGATAATAAATCCCTAAAAAGTTACAAACCTGTTAAAATGATGAAATCAGTTGTAAAGTTAGGAGTAGGCTATCTAAAATCTTTAATTGATTGATATCTATTTGTCTTTGTAATGTTAAGGGGATTAATGACCCCAAAAATAGAATATGGTTTCAATTACATTAATTCAATACACTTAATGATGTTTGACCTTTTAGAGACTAAGTTAAGGAGTGACAGATGCTCTGATCTATGGTTGTTTATGAAGACGCAGACATTCTTAACCATTTGTGATAAACATCAACTTGGAAGATCAAAGTTATTCAATTTTCTACATCTTCCTAAAGTATCCATATGCTAGTAGACATCTTAGGCAAAGGGTTAGCTTGGTTCACCTTATTTATGGTTTAAATTTTGCATTTCAGAAAACTTCCATATAGAATGAGTTGTTAGGGTTGAAGAGATCTATTAAGGAATTGTTGATCCTATTTTGGAATTTTAATAGCATAATTCTTTTATCAGAATTTGATGGAGCAAGATGTTCTAGTAAAAACTTCTAAGGAGTTGAGTTCTTGTCTAGCTAACTTAGAGATAACAAACCTCAAATCAAATGGATGTTTCTTTACTCAAAGTAACAAAAAGTAGATTCATGGTTTACGAGGAAAAAAACTAGATATGAAGATGGTTAAAGATGAATGGCTTTAGAGATTCCAATATAGTAGAGCTCACTACAATGACCCATTATGTTCTAATCACTCTCTAATAGAGATTCTTGATGGGAACATTAAAATATCATCTTATTCAGGTTCTTTAGTTTCTTGTGTAATACTAATGGACTCCAAGAAGCACTAAATGAGGGCTTGAGATTGTATGTTCAAGGCTATGCGTCTTACAAGTTCTATAGGAAGCTCATGAGGATTAAACAGGAGATGAAGAAGTTAAATTTAAACATGCAAGCTAATATTGAGCTTGAAGTTGTTAGAGATAACCTATTATAATGCTAAAGGAAGTTTTATGATTGTCCTACAGGTTTAACTCTGAAACTTAAGGAGAAATAAGCATTATCAAATTTTAAGAAAAGCTCTATAAGCTCATACATTAATGCTACTACAAAAATCAATTATGTTGTGGCTTAAGGAAGGCAACGATAATACTAGTTTCTTTCATAAATATATTCTTGCTTAAAAGAATCATAACATAATCTTAAAATTAAGGAATGATGTAGGTGTGATTCTCATAAGTTAAGAAGAGCTATTATCTAAGGTGTGCCTTCTCAGCTAATTCAATCAAGGCCATAGTTCATAATCTATTAACTAGGCAATATGATAAGTTCCTTACTAAGTCTTTCTTTATAAAAGATAATGAGAAGGTTTTGTTTAATTTTAGCTCTAATAAGACCCTAGACCCTAAATTTTTTAATGCTTATTTCTACCAAAAGTCCTAGGACTCCGTTAAGACTTATGTTTTTAAGATTCTGTTAGAATTCTTTTGTAGTCTAAGAGCATGCCTTCCATATGAGTTTGATAACCATTTCCAAAAATTGACAAAAAAATGTTGCAACTATAACTAATCATTAACTTTATTATTAACATTGGAAATCATGTTTTATGTAAATTATAATAAATTAAAATGACAACTAAATAAAATATTTCTACTATTTATGTTTTTGGAATTCTAGTTACCATTTCTTTTGCTTCACATATTACACACTACTAATCCAACAAGAAACTCAAAAATGTGTTATTAAATAAAAAATTAGACTATCCCTTAGTACATTGATTAAAGGGAAAGAATTCATATAATTAAAAGTTAGAAAAAGCTATGCATTTACCTTTTTTATGAGAAGAATATGAAAAAAAGAATAGCTAGAAAAGGGTTAAAATGGTACAAATTGCTTGTAAGAAATAAAAGGCCTTTTATTTTGGTAAATAATTGAATTTCATTGAAATAAGTAAATAAATATTTTTTAAAGAATAATTAGCATTTAAGCAGATGCATATTGGAATCAAGGCACAAAATATTAAGAGTTTTCATTCACTTATTGCACTTTCTCTTGAAAATTAATGAAAATAATAACCGATAATAAATAAAAATGAATACTATTCAAAGACAAAACAAGAAAATGTCATAAATTGATTTGTATTGGAAGATATTTGTGCAGTCAACCACTCTCACTTAAGAAAACAACAAATAAGTACACAAATTCCTCCCAAGTCTTTCCCAGGCTTTGGAATACTAGGCGGAAAATTCATTTGAGGCAAGCTATCTAAATAAAGCGAAGGCAAATGAAAATTGATTCCAGTGGAAATCAACATCCAAGGAGACGAGACGAGACACGGTGCTGAATCTGAGCCACACAGTATCTGAAATCCAAGCCGCCGGAAACAGACAACACAAGCTTTCCCACCAAAAACGCAGTTTTAATTTACTTGTCCAAACACAAAAATCTAAATTTCTCTTGTCCACTTAGCCAACGGCTCTGTCGAACACGCAAACAGTTATGTCATAATTTTGAATTTAACGCCCAGTTCTCACTTGGAAGTTGGAACCCAAACCTATCTGTTTCATGTTCTGTTACTTATTTATTTATTTGTAAAATATAAACCAATCCCATCAACTTCCTATCTCCCTTGTTAATTCAGCCATCGAACCTAACTGTGCCACGTATCCATTATTTCCCCTCTTAAGAGCTTTAACTCTTCCTCAACGCCTTTACTGTAGTATATTCTTATATTCTTCTCTTTGTTCTGCTTTTACACTATTTTTTCAAGCAATACCCTTCAGCGTTGTGAAACTTTTTCCTCGCTACCCATCCTTTACCGGTTTTCGGGGATGGGTCTCCGGCGAATACCCTTTATTTTGGTGGTCTTCCTCTATTTGCTAGTTTCATCCCAGTCCCTTGATTTTCAGAATTTACACAGACGTCACAGAAACAGAGTCAAAGGACCCGTTAAAACCCTGGTCGTTGTGGTTATGGAGAACCGCTCCTTTGACCACGTTTTCGGCTGGCTGAAGAAGATCCGACCCGACATAGACGGCCTCGTCGGATCCGAATCCAACAGGCTAAACGTCTCCGATCAAAACTCTCCAGAAATTTCCGTCACCGACGACGCCGTCTTTATCGACTCCGACCCGGGCCACTCCTTTCAAGCTATCCGAGAACAGATATTCGGGTCAAGCGATACCTCCGCCAACCCGGCCCCGATGAACGGGTTCGCACAACAAGCGCAGAGCATGAACGTGACGAACATGCCGGAAACCGTGATGTCGGGGTTCAAACCGGAGTTGTTGCCAGTTTACACCGCACTGGCCAACGAGTTCGCCGTCTTCGACCGCTGGTTCGCTTCGGTTCCGGCGTCCACCCAACCGAACCGGTTTTATGTCCACTCGGCGACTTCACATGGAGCCATGAGTAACGTGAGAAAGGATCTAATCCATGGATTTCCACAAAAAACAATCTTCGATTCTCTGGACGAAAATGGCCTCACTTTTGGGATTTATTACCAAAATATCCCCGCCACCCTCTTCTTCAAGTCTCTGAGGAAATTGAAGCACGTGTTCAATTTCCACAAGTATGAACTTACTTTCAAACGACACGCTCGTTTAGGGAGGTTGCCCAACTACGCCGTGGTGGAGCAGCGGTACTTCGACCTTAACCTTTTTCCAGCGAACGACGACCACCCGTCTCATGACGTGGCCCGAGGGCAGAGGTTTTTGAAGGATGTCTATGAGACGCTGAGGGCTAGCCCTCAGTGGAAGGAAATGGCCATATTGATTACGTATGATGAGCATGGTGGGTTTTATGATCATGTTCCTACACCGATCACCGGAGTTCCGAACCCTGATGGGATAATTGGGCCTGATCCGTATTATTTCCGGTTTGATAGATTAGGTGTGAGGGTCCCCACCCTATTGGTATCGCCGTGGATTGACAAGCGTACAGGTGAGTTTCCGTTTTCACTTTTCATTTCAATTAAGTGGTTTTTGAGTTTTTATTTAATAAGGTTTTGGAAGTGAATTGTAAGCCAATTATTTTTGTTGATACTTAATCACTTGTGTTATTTTTCTTTCATATGAATCAAGATATGTCGAAATGTAAAGCATTTTCTGATGGGAACTGAGTAAATTCCGATCAACCACATTGTTCTTATACACTTATAGCAACTTAGTTGCGGGAGAGAAGAAGAAAGTGCCTAGTCTTGTTATGCTTCTGGTATATCCATACACACGTAGATAGTTTCAACTAAAACTCAGGAATATTAAAAAGAGTCAACATTGTTTATTTCATTTATCGCGATTATGTCTCTTATTATGCACCCACACCCATGCACGATTACCTCTCGTATACTTGCATATACATAGTCACTTTTCTACACATACAACATAATATACTGCACCTAATATTTATACTAAAGTAGGTTATAGCTCAAAACATTAGTCCCTGAGCAAAGGGGATGATGATTACGAGACTAGTAGAAATTAGACTATACCATTCTAGACAGACGAAGATCAGAGAATAGGTCAGTGATCTTCTAACTTACACTTTATACTAAAATGACTCCTATTACTGGAGCTAACTACAATCCACTCACTCCAGCTTCTTTTCATGTGACCCAATTCATGTCCTCGACAACCGTATCCGCAAATTGTGTTCTTTATATCTTTATTGCAGCTCATATAAGTACTCCAAAGTAGGAGATTTTGATGGCACTTCTTACTGCTGAGTCAACACTTGAACAGTCGCTTTTTTCTTTTCTTTTAAGAAAACCAGTCTTCTTTCTAAGATAGCCAGTAGAAAATTCCTCACAATCTCTTCTGGAATTATGATCGGAACTTTGTGAGGACCCTCCACATATTGTTTAAGTTGTGAAACATGGAATATTTGATGATTTCTAGCTGAAGTAGGTAACTCCAATTATAAGCATCAGACCCAATTCTTTCCACAATTCTGAAGGTCTACAAAAGAAAGACAATTTACTTCTGCCTTCCACCTTGTTTCTCGTTATGTTGTTTATATGGTTGCAATTTGAAATAAACCATATTCTTCACCTCATATTCTCTATCAATTCTCTTCCTGTCAGCCAATTGCTTCGCCCTTTTTTGTGCTTTACATGTATGATATTTGATTAACTGTATCACTGCCTCCTTATTGCTCAATATTTGATCCACTTTTACATCTTCTGCCAGATAAGGAACATAACTTGTAGGAGCATACCCATGTAAACTACAAAAAGGGGTTGGCCGTATAGCTAAACGGAAGTTTGTGTTATACTACCATATAGCCAAAGATAGCTACTTGTTCCAACTAGATGTGTAGTCACTTATCATGCATCTAAGATAAGTTTCAAGTGTTTGGTTCTCTATCTCTGCTTCACTATTTGTTTGTCCAGAGCATTTCATGCAGCTTAACAACCTATGCAGCAAGGTTCATGGCAACAAACTGAGCAGTATAAGGATGTGAGTGAACACACTTAGTTAATCTATCCACCACCACCAAAACCACTTGACTTTCCCTCTGATCTAGGGAGACCTTCAATGAAATCAAAGATGATATCAATCCACACATGTTGAGGCACAAAAGAAACAATTATAGTAAGCTAGGAGAAGCCATTGGTTCCTACTTGTTTTGTTGAGACACAACAAAATTTATCACATCACATTGCAAACCCCTTTAATGAAACATAGCTTGAAGTCTTACATAAGTTTCAGCTATTTTTAACTTGTTATAGACTGTACACCAGAGGCCACCATACAATATGGAGTTGTGCTTGACATTCTAGAAAGTGCATCATCAGCACCATTTTCACTTCCTTTCTTTTAAACTTTTTCAAAATCAAACTCACAACTTAGGCAACTAAGACTCCTGAAATGGAGTAGTGATTTTCTTTGAAGAGAAACTTTAAACTCTGATGGTTAATGTATACAATGAGATGTCTTCCCATCAAATAATGGTTCTAATGCTTCACAGCCATAATCAAAGCCAAAAACTTCTCATACGTGGACAAAGCAACATATTTAGATGACAGACTTACGAACAAGTGTTATGGGATGCTTGTCATGTGTTAAAGCAGCTCCTAGCCCCTGTTCACTAGAATCAACCTTCACCACAAATGTTTTGGAAAAATAGGTACTGCTAGTAGTGGTGCTGAAGTCAAAACTTGCTTAAGTTTAACAAAAGACTCTTCAACTTCTTTGCTCCACTTAAAACCATCCTTCTTGAGGAAGTTGGTTAATGTTTTTAGTCAATTGAGCAATCCCGTACCTTAGACTCTGCACTACACATCTCAAATGTTCCACATGTTGTTCCAGTGGTGCTCTATATACTAGTGCCTCATTGGAAAACCCTGTAGAAACCTCCTTAAATGTGACTAAAACAAAGTGTTCATGAGGCTTTGAAATGTTGTTGGTGCATTAGTGAATCTAAAGGGCATTACCATGTATTCATAATTACCTTGCTGAGTCCAAAATGCTGTTTTAGGAATATCACCTTCAAACATTCTGATCTTGTGATAACCAGACTTAAGATGCAGCTTAGAGAAACACTGAGCACCATGTAGCAAAGTATTGAGCATGCAGCTTGGAAATCTTGATAATAATCAAGTTCCTGCCATAAACTGCTCAATTTAGCAAAGTATTGAGCAATAGTTATCTTACCTTGTTTTGTCTCAGGCACCTTATTCCGCAATTCATGGATTTTTACATCATTGCCCACTTGAGAATAGGTTTGAGATGCTGCATTCCAATTCTTAAAAGTTGTATTTAGTAATAGATAATCTCTGGAATTTGAGGTTGCATAGAATTAATGAGCCACGACATGACGAGAGAATATTTAGATTCCCACTGGTTGTAGGTGGGGTTGGTGACATCTGGTTTTAGTTTATCCCTGGTAATATGTTATGGTCCCGTGTTTGGGATCGAGTCACAGGGCGAGTATATTGTTTCTTTTGGTCGACCTATCTTTAATAGAATTTCAGCTCTTCAAAGGGAGGCTGACACCTTAGAGTTCGATAGAGAGAACTCTGATCTCTTATTTGAATAAATCTTGACTTGCTCTTTATTAATTCCGATTGCCTTTAAATAGGCAAGTCTCCTTACAATAATAGAATTCCTACTCTAAGCATGTTTCCTACTTTCGAAGTCTCCTTTCAATAATATAATTCCTACTCTAAGCATGTTTCTTACTTTCGATAATCCTACCTTATTATTATCCTATCAATAATAGGATTCCTACCGTATTATTATCCTAATAAGGAAATAACCATAAAACACCAACTATCTAACAAATCGATAAAAATCCAAATGAATGTTTCTTTCTTTCATACGTTTTGCCCAAGAATGCGTCCACAACAACTTATTCTAATATCACGTAGTAATTCCAAAACCTGAGTACTAGCACTTATCTCTTTTATGATCTTATAAGGTCCAGCATTTGTGAATGCAATTTCTTATAGTTTCCTCTTTGAAAACACTCCAAACGAATCCTAACCATCAACATATCCCCTTCATTGAATTCTACCAATCAATGATGTTGATTAGCATGTTCTTTGTAAAACAAATGTTAAGAATAAAACGAATAATAGAACATTACCAAAGACCAACGTAAGTTCGCTCCAATAACAGAAAAGAATCCTAGAGAAAAGGGAAGAATGAAAGAGAAATCATAGAAGAGAGAGAAAAGTAGAATTCATTCCATTCATAACAACCCTCGTCGTCTCGTCGTTAGAAACAACTTTTATACATGTTTGAAATTATCCCGTATACTTGAGTACAAGAACTACTACTAAGGTTTATTAGAAATGCATCGTATCGTACGAATTCATAGAGAATTTCCATCCTTTCCCGCGCAAGCTTCATCTTCCTCATGAAACACTACAACAATTCCCTTCCACTTAATGTCTTTATCTATCAAGTTAACCTCAGGAAATCTCTTTCGAAGGTTGAAGAGATATTCCCACGGCGCACTAGTGTTCTCTCCGTCTGAACACTGAATTAACCACTGTGTGATAGCACGATTATTTCGCTTTGTCATTCGGCAATCTATAATAGCTAAAAGTACACGTTCAACTGGCGTGAGAAATTCTGGCAAAGAAGATGTTCGAGCTTGCTCAGAATGTGTCTTCTTCAACTAGGACATAAGGAACAGAGAATGTATTGCTGCCTCGTGTGGAGGCTTCAACTTTTATGCCACTTCTCCAAGTCATACAGCCTAATAAGGCCCGCACTAAAGTGGAGATAATTTCTTATTATTTCATCTCTATAAAGAATACTGTTTATAAGGTTGCAACTTCAATAAGACCATATCAACAACCTTGAAATTCGCATACTATTTCATCCCATTTTGAGCCCTCCTCAAATGGAATTTGGTGACGTTAGTCATGGCCTCCCTATTCTGTAGGACCTGATCCACTTCCACTTCTGAGGTGTTTCCCCACAAAAACAAGATATGTTTCAAGAATTTTGTTCACCACTTCCATCTGCCCATCCATCTGCGGGTGGTAAGCCAAGGAACACTTCAATTTAACTCCTTGTGGTCGAAGGAGTTCCTACGCAGAATTTGCTTACGAAGATAGGGTCCCTGTCACTGATGTTGGACTCCAACATACCATGCAGCTTAAACACATTGTTGAGAAATATCTTAGCTATATCGCAACCAAAATAAGGGTGCTTGACTGCAATAAACTGAGAATATTTGCTGAATCAGTCTACTACTACAAGAATAACCAACTTCCCCCTAGAGACAAGGAGTTCTTCCACAAAATCCATATTCACCTCTTTCCAACTACCTTTCGATATTTTAATGGGTTGTAGGAGACTAGGGTAAGTAGAGTTGTCCTACTTATTTTTCTGACAAACTATACAATTTTGGATATGAATATGCACATCATGGGCAACCCCTTTCCAGAAAAACATCTGCATTTTCTTCGTAGTATCCACTGATCTAGCATCTCCTCCCATGGTGTTGTTGTGACTAATGTTGATGATCTGTTGACGAAGTTTCCTGTCGGCACCCACCACTAGGCACCCCTTTCATCGGAGTAACCCATCCTTCCACTCATACACACTTGATTTCATTCTATTAGATTCCAACTTTTGAATCATTTCTTGAATTGCACTATCCTCCTGTCAAGCTCCTTTTGATCTATTCTAACATGTCACCATGCAGTTGAGTCACAACAAATCATCAGCATTTTTGCACTTGTAATTCTTGAGAGGGCATCAGCAACAACGTTCTCCTTGCCAGTACAATATTGCACTTCAAATTCATACCCGAGAAGCTTTGGCAACCATGATTGTTGGAATGGGGTTGATAGCCTTTGTTATAGCAAATACTTTAATGATCCATCTTAACTACAAATGGTCGAAGACTCAGATAATGGTGCCAATGCTTGATTGGTTTTATCACTACCAGAAACTCCTTTCCATAAGTTGACAGGCCATGGTGTCTCCTTGCTAATGATTTGCAAAGGCAATCAGATGCCCTTCTTGTTGCAGAACTACCTCGATCCCATATTCGCTAGCATTAGACATAACTACAAAAGTCTTCGAGAAGTCTGGTAATGTTAATATAGGGGCTGGCAGGAACTCCTCTTTCAATCTATCAAATGCAGTCTATTCCTCTTGTGTCCATTCCCAGTTGGTGAGTCGTTCTCTTTTAAGGAGCTCAATTAATGGTTTCGCCAAAAGTCCACACCCTTTTATGAATCTTCTAAAGGGTCCAGTGATTCCCCGCAATTCCTTGATACATTTAGGTGTTGACCACTCAATTGGTTTGACCTTCATTGGATTGGTTGCCACTCCTCCCTCTGATATGTTGTAACCCAAGTACTCCACTTGGCAAGCTCCAAACACACATTTGTTGTCCCGTAAAAACAACAAATTGTCCCTTAATTTCTAGAGAGCCTCTGAAATGTGTTCTACGTGCAATGACAACAAAGAACTATAACTTAGAATGTCGTCAAAAAATACTAAAATGAAATGACGTAGATACGGTTTAAACAATTCATTCATTAGTCTCTGGAATGTAGATGGTGCATTCGTCAGGTCAAAAGGCATAACGAAGAACTCATAATGGCCCTCGTGAGTTCTGAAGGTTGTCTTCGGAATATCTTCGACTGCATCCATATCTGGTGATAACTAGAACGCAAATCTAACTTCGAAAACCAACTCACCCCATGTAACTCATCCAACAATTCTTCAATAAGGGGTATCAGAAACTTAACTTTCATCATGTGTTTGTTCAGCTCCCGATAATCTACGCACATCCGCCACAAATTGTCCTTCACAAGGACTACCGAAGATGCATATGGTCCGTAACTAGTTCGTTGACTGCTTGCTCAATGACATCCTTCTGGGTAGCCAAATAACGATATGGCCGCACATGAGTAGAGTCGATTCCTTCATTCAGAACGATCTGATCATTATACTTACAATTGGGTGGAAGGAGGGTTGGTCCTTGGAATACTTTCGCATATTCCAACAATACGACATTGATGTCGAACACACTTCCCTGCCCTCCATCATCTACATTTGTTGTAATTGATATTCAATCAGAATTGAGAATTTGCATCATGAATAGCTAGCCACTCAAAGAATGATGTAGAGTCTTCTGGAAGTCTCTGCTAGAAATGACTTAAGAGCGACCCTCTAGGCTTCCCCGCAACGTTATCATTTTTCCCTCCCAACTAAACGTCATTGTTCTAGTCTTAAAGTTGCATAGCACCTCGTTTAACTGGGCAAGTCACTGTACCCCCAACATGACGTCGCAACCTCCTAACGATAACACCAAATCGTCCATGCAAAATTGTGTTCCTTGCATTGTCCAGAGAAAATCCCTACAGTAGTGTCAGCACTCTAGTTGCGATCCCCCTCCCACCGTAATGGGTTCAATATTCCTTAATTCACAATTACCTTTCCTTATTACCGCCAAATCGACCAAGTTGTGTGTACTTCCATTGTCAATGAGAATGTGAATCCTCCGTTTTTTTATGCACCCCTACTAAATGCATTTGCTTGAACTCCCCCGCCTCTAAGAAATCCAACATAGCTTGCATTGCTACATTGGATCCTCATCTTCTCTGAGACCTTCATCCATATCTTCCTCCTCCTGATCTAGTGACAATTTCCCACTGTCACTCTCTCCCAAAACCATGTAAAATTGCAATTGACGCTTCTTATATTTATGACCCAATGTATACTTTTCGTCACATCAGAAACAAAGCCCCTTCCCTCATTTTTCATCAAAGTCCCTACTGCTAATGTGTTTTGAGGGTTTAAATGGCCTTACCGAAGGTGATCGTACAGTGAGAGACGATGTGGGTAGTATTCCATTAACGCTCGAGCTCCGAATCATTGTGACTGAAGGTGATTAGGAAGTTGTATTGAAAGTTCCCCTGTTGTTCACAACCAGTGTGCCCTGTCCTCAATTCAATTGGGTGTTTCCCGTCGACATCAAAATTGCTTCTTGCTTCCTAGCTAACGTATACACTTCGTTAATGGCTTCGCAAGAAGTCCATACCCTTTTATGAATCTTCTATAGTATCCAATGATTTCCAGAAATCCCCATAATTCCTTGATACATTTAGGTGCCGGCCAATACTCAATCGTTTTGACCTTCCTTGGATCAGTTGCCACTCCTCCCTCCGATATGTTGTAACCCAAGTGTTCCACTTGGTGAGCTCCAAACATACATTTGCTGCCGGCCACTACTCAATTGTTTTGACCTTCCTTGGATCGATTGCCACTCCTCCCTTTGATATGTTGTAACCCAAGTACTTCACTTGGCGAGCTCCAAACACACATTTGTTGCCACATAAAAACAACTAATTATCCTTTAATGTCTGGGAGCGTCAGTCAGTTGGAGTGATTACCGAACTAAGCACAGTATTCAAGCACCATTCCTCATTGTTTCAAGTCCTTAAAATCTCCCACTGGATCGTCAAAAGTTTCCACATCAAACCTCTGCTTAAGAGCTTTCGTAAACTCCTCCCACTCGACTGCCTCAATTTTAGTATGATTTCTGACGAACAACCGATACCAATCCTGTGCCCCTTCATCCATATGAAGGATTGCTACATACGATACGATGGTTTCTAATAAACCTCAATAGTAGTTCCTATATTCAAGTATCAGGATAATTTTAAACATGTATAAAAGTTGTCTCTAACGACAAGGCGAAGGGGGTTGTTATGAATAGTAGCCACTATTCCAGTGTGTCCTAACACAGCGTTGTGACTAATGTTGATGATCTGTTGAAGAAGTTTCCTGTCGGCACCCACCAATAGGCACCCCTTCCATCGCAACAACCCATCCTTCCACTCATACACACTTGATTTTGGTTCGCAACGATATAGCCATAGCTTAACATTGTCACCATCATATGCAAGAATTCATTCCACTCATCCTTGGGTGTACTACATTTTCGTCTACTTCCTATCAAGGGTGACTGCTTCGAACTGTGTGCTCTACAACCCCAGATGCTTCCCCTTGTTTCCATGAGCCTGGTAGTCACATAGCACGCAACTCCAACATCTCCCTTTCCAATTTTTTTGTTCTATTTTGAATCTTCGACAGCAAACACTCACTTCTATCTTGGGAGTCCAAAAGCATCTGTTCATGCCGACCTTGAGACTCCAAAATTAACTTCTCACTCCTACTGTGCGCTTCCATGAGACCTTGAAGCTCTGCACCTCTGGTTCCTTCAACCATAACCCCCAGATTCATCCGCTCTGATACCAAATTGTTAAGAATAAAAATGAATAACAGAAGATTACCAAAGGTCAACATGAGTTCGCTCCAATAACAAAAAAGAATCCTAGAGAGAAGGGAAGAATGACAGAGAAATCGTAGAAGAGAGAAAAACAGAATTCATTCCATTCATAACAACCCCCTTCGTCTCGCCGTTAAAGACAACTTT